>CAUYUJ010015815.1:817161-824661 GCA_963575745.1 Prorocentrum cordatum | reverse complement strand
CACCCCCCTCCGTCCCACCGAAGCCAAAGGGGGGGGATTCTATATTCACGGCCCTACCTACACGCACTCTAAGAAAACCCGTTAACAAACATGTATACTGAAACGGTGCGAGGAGATGGCCAGACATATAGTTTCTCCACACCCGCCACAGCACGGACACATGCTGCTCCGAAGGTTCTCTGGCCGCCGACGGCGGCAGCTGGGCCTCGAAAAGGGCCCCGGATCACAAGGGCACCATGACAGGGCAAGGCTGCCGAGGACCAACTTTCAGGAAAACACCCCCGCACCCCGCAACCGCGGTTTGCACTATAGCAATGGGACTTGGGAGGGTGGGGCGCTTTATGCACACTAAGGAGGAGAGGGGAGGACGACGCGAGAGGAGGACTGTTTTGCAGCAGGCTGCTGGACGCGAGGCGCATACGGAGAAGCCGTCACGTCTCAGTCCGACTCATCCAGGGGCTCGAAGGCTTGGGGGCCGCACTCGCCGAGGAGGTCTCCGGCTGCCGTGGCGGCCGAGTTCCAGGGGCTCGCGTCGGGCACGGTGCGGAGCAGCGCTCGTAGATCATGTCGAGCTTCTCGTCCTTCTCGTTTAGCGTTCGTCGGTAGCCGGGCGTTCTGTACAATGACGAGTGAGGCTTGCTGTATATTGCCATGCTCTTGCTCTGCGTCCATCGCCATCTTCGTTGGATCTCCGCGATGGACCGCCTCTTGTGCAAAATGTCGTGGCTCGGTCCGCTGTGTCGTAGAGTATGCATAGGGCCAATCCAAATTATATCGCCATCCGAAAGAAATCTGTCTCCACACTAACCCAGCTCGGATCGCGGTGGCGTCGAGCACGAGGGCCTGCTTACCCAGCGACTTCACGCGCTGAGCAATGACGATGGCGATCCCCAGGTCGTCGATGGCCATTCCTTGCTCCTGGCAAGTCTTGACGCTCTCGCCTCGATGACGTCGTCCCAACAGGATGGCCACCTTGATCGCCCTCGGGTCCTTGGAGTCACCGTAGCTGACGTGGACGTCCTCCGCTCTCAGCTGTGGCCAGTCTTGTTCTCGCAGGTAGCAGTCGTGCGCGAGCAGGAACGCCGTGCCCTCGTCGACGTGGCCCCTGCGAACTGCCTCTCGTGCTATGTAGTAGATGGCCTCGATGGATGCTGGCCCCTCTTCCCACGTCTGTTGATACTTCTCCCAGCTGTGAAGAGCCCGCAGCGCGATCGGCATCTCGGACCTCCACTCGGGATAGATGCGCATCAGTCCGTGATAGACCTTGACCCCTCGGTTGAGGGGGGGCCGCTCCGCGAAGCACCCGTTGTCCAGCTCGGCGGCCACCTCGATGTCTCGCTGCCCTGGAGTCGAGAAGGGCAGGCGCTCGCGGAACATGTCGCGAAGAAAGGGCCCCACCTCCTTGAGATACTCCTTGTTCGCGTCGTCCTGCGCCGCGTGGATCGAGGGCCTAGAAGGGCGCTCGAGCTGCTCGCCTCCCAGCGAGCTCCCGTTGACGGGCTGGTCCGCCGCGGCGCTCTCGAACGCCAGGGGCCCCTCCTTCTTCGCGGGCGCGAAAGGTCGACGCTGCGAAGCTGGAGGAGCTCGCGCCTTCTCCTTGATCGACTTTTTGCTCTTCGCGGACTTCTTTCTCGAGCTCCTTTCGTCTGCGCTGAGACCTTCCACGGCGCCAGCGATCGCGCTGGCCACCTCTGCAAGATCATCTGCGCCCTCGTCGCTGTCAGGCTGGTCATCCGAGGCGCCATGGCTCGAGAAGGCTTCGCTGGTGCTGGTTGGGCTCGACGCGAAGCTCTCGCACCAGACCGCCGCAGCTAGCAGCGCGCCTAAAGATGCCAAGCCTGGGCGCCGACGCCGCGCATGCCCTTGACCCCCAGCTGGTCGCCCAGGAGCCTCTCGAAGGGAGTGCTGGGCGCCAGAGATGGACTTCTGCTGCTCGGACTTCGCCTTCGCGATCGCCGCGCAGCTGATCCCTTCCCCTCGCGACGGGCCGTCTGCTGGATTCATGTCGGTCGGGGTCCATCTCAGGGCGAGCCCCACTCGCGTCGCTAGCGAAATAACTCCGACCTTCCTCAGCTGCGTCATCAACGGCCTGGATGAGCTCTTCATCTTTCGAACAGCTCCGACAGTGACCATGGAACCGCACAGCGCCAGAAATCGACTGAACCAGCACCTCGAAGACCTGCATATATGTCTCGCCACTGAGGACACCGTCCTCATCTCCTGCACATTGATGTGGGCCTCGCATGCCCACTCCCCCTTCCGCGACAGGTGCCATTTCGATAAACTCACCCAGTGGTCCATGACCGCTCTGGGCTTTTCTGGGGGGCTCCGAACTTCTCGAACTCGCCAGTCGCGCAGCTCCAACTGCCTGGCCTCGATCGCCTTTCTGACCAGCTTGGCGTAGGCGCTGCAGAGCAGAGGAGGGCTGACGGCGGCGACACTGGCCCACAGCTGCCCTTCGGTGATTCGCCCTCGGAGCTTCTGATGGGGATGGTCTCCACAACATCGGCACGCCAGCTCCCTCAGACTCTCCACGCTCGTGAGCAGTCGCGTCGGCTTGAGCCGTCTGGCCCCGCGCATCATACACCAGCTCCACCACAAAGACACCCGGTTGCTCCATCAGCTCCGCCATATCGGGCAACTCCCAGATCATCGAGGCCCCGGGGCTCTCGAGGGAGAAACCAACGCCTGCAGCCAGGCATGCGAAGCGCATGGAGATAGCTGCCTGTGCCAGGGCGTTGCCCTCGCGGACGCGCTGCACCCGCGGTGGGGACAGCCCAGGGAGCCCTCGAATCCAGCGCCCAGGTGCCCGAATCGCCGGCCTCCGCGCTCTGGAAGAAGGACGAGCATGGAGAGACCATGTGCACCATGAAGAAGAGGCCGAACATAATGGCTCGGCACATGAGCTCGACGAACGACGGGCCCATGAGGTCGTGGCGCGGGTTGCGAGCGCTGTCCACGAAGAGGGTCTCGAACTGGCACTCGCTCCGCACCTCCTCTCCGAACCCGCCGTGGCCCGCAAAGACGTCGGCCATCAGCCGCTGCGGGGGGGCGTCGATCTCGCCGCTGGCGTTCGGGATTCCCCGCTTGGAACGCTCCCAGTCGTCGCCGTTCAGCAGTAGCTCCTCCTCCTCGTCCCTGGCCATACAGCGCAGCTGCTGGAGTCTCCACTGTCGGTCCACCTCTGCCTTGACCTCGCTCCTTGTCGCCTGGGTCTTCACCGCGCCCACGCCGGCCTCGCTCGCGTCGGTCGCGAACGCGACCTCGCTCCAGCGGGGCTCCAGGTGCGCGTGCATCAGGGGCGCGAGGTGGTAGAGCATGTGCAGCTCGTTCAGCGCGCTCTCCCAGATCTCGCGCCTGGTCTGGTCGCCCTCGAACTTCGTCGCGAACTTGTAGCAAGCGCTCATCAGGCAAAAGGCGGGCCGACAACACGTCGCAAGCCAGACCCGCGAGCCGACGATACGGGACAACTCCTGAGACGTCGCTCGGCCCCGAGCCATGACAGCTCCAGTTGCCCCGATCACGTTCTGGATCTTCTCCCTGGAGGCAACGAGTCGGCACGGCTGCTCGGCGATCGTCACTCCAAGAGAGAGGGGCAATGCATCCCCGACTCCATCCTTGTGCATGTCCAGGCCCACCTCCTTCAGCTTCGCCCGAGCAGCCTTCTTCACCGTCTCCACGGTCGTCTCGTCGCTCTCGCGCGCGCGCGTGTCGGCGAGGCGAAGTCGCCCATGAAAACCAATAGACGAAGGCAACCTCGGCGAAAGTCGCGGGCATCAGACCGTGGATCAGCTGGCCGCGACGAGGAAAACCGGGCAGGCCGCGCATCACATCCCCCAGCGCTCCGCGGCAGATCTCTGGCGACCAGCTGAACCCCATCAGCATCACGATAAGACAAAGATGCCAGCATCCGCTCGGCACGCCGGGCAGCTTCATCCGCCGCCTCTTGAGCTCCTTCACGAACTCGTCGATCGAGACATCGCCGCACACCATGTAGGGCCACAGTTCGGCACGGCTGCGGCACCTGTGGAAGAAGTCGGGCACGTCGCCCCACGTCGACTTCAGAAGCCGGCCCTGCGTCGCATCGTCGGACAGGTCGAGCTCCGCCATCGCCATCGGGGGCCCTGGGTTGAGGCGCGGCGGGCTCCTGAAGCGGAAGCGCTTGTTCACGCGGCTCATGTCCCACGCAGGCCTCTGCGCGTAGACCCCGTCCTCGCGCGTCTTCTTCATCGCGAAAAACACGGCCACCTCGGCCTTGCAGACGCGGGCGGGCCCGAGCACCCCCGCCTCCCACAGGCGCACCGCAAAATCCAAGCGCGCAGCTCGCTGGCGGAGGCCCGGGTCGGCGCAGGAGCGCGCGGCCTCGATGTCGGCCTTGTCCACCTGGCTCGGCGGAAGGGCCATCCTCTCGCGGGGCCTGTCGAGGTAGCACCAGGTCTTCGGCGAGACCAGCTTGATGTCGCACGGCCCCGCCCCTGCTGGCGGCAGAGACGCCTCGCCGCTCACGAAGGGCATCGCCTCGCCGCTCGGCGGCACCCCCTCGTCGTCGCCCGACGCAGCGAAGGCCTCGCAGGTCCCTGCTATCGCTCGAGAGCGGACGCGGCGTCAGAAGCGCACATCTTCAAGTCGTGGGCCCCCCCGGTGGCACCCCGGCACCCTCTCCGAGACCCTCCGCGGCAACTCGCGGCTTCTCGCCCAGTCCGTCGCGCTGCCCCGCGCAGTGTCTCGAGGCAGATCGCAGCGGCCACTGGTGAGAGCCGTCAAGGACCTCAGAGCAGCATTCGCCCGAGCCCCGAGGTCGACGACGCGGGCTCGGGCAGGGCCGAGAGCGGGAGCACCTCCAGCGGGTCTCTGACTCGACCGTCTGACGGGGACGCGCGCTCCGCTCCCACGCCCATGAGAAAGCATGAAAAGAACGCTGTCGCGCACGCTGGTGAGGTGGGCGGCGCCGCCCAGGATCAGCACCTCACGAGTGACGCGCCCGGCCTGGGCCCGCCGCTTGAGCAGGAACCTTCTTCGACCGGCTACTCGTCGGCGCGTTCTTGTGGTCGTGGAGCTTGTCGAAGGACTTGGCGAGCAGAGCGCGATGCGCGAGCCGCTTGCGCAGCTCCTTCCCCGCGCCGCCCGTCGACCGGGGCCCCTTCCTGGTCGGCCTTCGACGCGCCGAGCTCCTCCAGCACGTGGTAGCTGATCCGCGACATCCAACCCTGCTTCGCGCCGTTCGGAGGCTTCCAGTCGCTGCGCTGCTTCGCATTATCGAAGGCCCGCGCGGCCCCGCGCAGCCTCCGAAGCGCGAGCTCCGTCGTCTTGCAGTTGATGAACTCGGGAGGGGCCTCCATCATGGAGCGGTCGATCATCATCCCTATGAGCAGCATCTCCTCGGCCATGTGGTTGCCCTCCAGCTGCTCGATGCGGATGGCCCCCCGGGTCGTGGAGACGGCGGTCGCCCCGTTCCTGCAAAGGCGAGACACCATGGCTGGAGCGACGCGGGTCTTGATGCCCCCCGGGATCGTCCAGCTCGCGGTCGGGCTGAAGGCCTCCAACTTCTCCTTCGCCATGACGCGCACATCCTTGAAGGAGTCGCCCAAACCTCGCACCAGCGCCTCGACTTCGGGATCCCTGACCGTCACCTCCTGAGCTCGGGGAGGAGTGCCTGCTGTCGCTGCCTGGCTGTCGGCCTGGACGATATCCTTGCGCCTGTCGGGTCGCTCGAGCAGCTGGGACATCATCTGGTCGTAGTTCGTGCCCGAGTCCTCCACCAGGTTCCCGCCCCACCCCGTTGACAAAGAGAAAGAGAGAGAGAGAGAGAGAGATAGAGAGATAGAGAGAGAGAGAGAGCCGACCTCGTCGGAGGAGGCGCAGCTGGAGGCGGCAGAAGGGGGCAGTGAGTTCTTGATCTCCAACGCCGCGAGCCTGTCCGCAACTACTCACAACTGCCTCGCTAACTCGGACTCGCTCGATTCGCCCTCCTCGTCGGATATCACGGTACCCGCGACCACAGTGACAGCTGCTACCACAACGTAGGTGCCACCACCTCCGAGTGCCCGCTGGACGATAGGCGACCTGAACTCTCGTCGCCCGCAGCACGCACCCGTCACACCGACCACGAACATGATACCCACCGACATGTACAGCGGCTCCAGCACCCCCGACTCGTGCAGCTCCAGGATGTGCTCGTACTCATCCTTTAAACCTTCGGCCGTGTCGATGGTCTCCTTCGCGCTCGGGTAGGCCCACTTGATCCACTCGTTCGCGTTGCAATGTGTACACGCCCGCCACAGCACAAAAGTAGATCCAGCGAAACCTCCGAAGCTCCGCCGAGCCCACATGTATCCGACAGTGTTGCTCGCAATCTTCGCAGACCAAATCACGAAGTGGCGTCGGTGACCTTTCCTCATGGTGGAGTTCTTGCGCTGGTAGTCCCTCGTGATCTTAGCCGTCGTCGTCGAACCTTCCGAGGATATGATGTGGACGGCCGCCTCCACGGCCATGTTCTTCTCTCGGCTGGACACGCCCGGGAAGCTGCCGTGGTCCACACCTGCGAAACTGTTGGGTTTCACCTTGGTTGTGGGAGACAGGCCAACCACCTGGAGCCGCCCAGTCGGATCGATAGCCACCCAGCGTTTCTCCCCCGGTGTCCGCGTGAAACGAGTCACCAACAGCATGATCAACCCTTTCTTGTCGTCGGCCCGCGGCCGATAGTAGACTCTGCTCCATCTCTGCGGTGGCATATGCTGCTCCTCACTTGTCTCGTCGATCTCCTCTTCGTCGCCAGAGCAGTCGTCGCTCTCAGCACCGTCTGTGATGGAGTCGTACCAGTAGTAAGACTCGAGACCTCGAGCGCCCCAGTCCACCCAGTCGCGCCCCGCGCCCTCGCTGTACAGCGAGATGCCCAGCACGCACGCGGCCACCCACGAGAACTTCGTGGCTGCCGAGGCCGCGCGGAGGGGCCGCGCGGTGGAGGTCGAGAGGCGCCTTCATGATGAAAGCTAGAGCCAAAACAACAATGGACTGTCTCTCGCAGCTCTGAGCACACTCTCGCTGTCCCACCCCCCTCCGTCCCCCGAGGCCCGAGGGGGGGATTATATATTCACGGCCCTACCTACACGCACTCTAAGTAAGCCCGTTAACAAACATGTAAACACGCCCCCCCCCCCACACACACCCGACCATGAGGCGGGCGTGCCGAGTGGATGCCGCGACTGGGGGTGGGATGTGGGGGATCTGCCCACGCCCGAGTGCCAGCCTCGAAGGCCACCGAAATGCTCCCCCCCATGTCCACTCCTCCCCCCCATGCCACGGGAGGCCCGCGGATGCCGCCGTCGGGGGCGGAGGTTAGGCGAGTGCTTGTGGAAGCTCATCCTGACATATATCGCCTCGGTTCAGTAGCCTTGAAAGGCCTTCAGCGGCCGTTTGGTGGCCTTTAGTCGCTTTTTAGCGGCCTCTAGTAACCTCTAGCGGCCGTTGGCGGCTTTTAGCTACCTGTGGTGGACTTCAGCG
>CAUYUJ010015815.1:744661-812161 GCA_963575745.1 Prorocentrum cordatum | reverse complement strand
TCGGGCTCCACATCGAGCCGCATCGCCGATGCATCGGAGATGAAGCGCGATCCTCCGACCCCATCTGCTATGACCCCATCTGGGGGGCCTAGAGAAGTTGGCACCTGACCGTGATCGAATGAAGCCAGTGCTTGGTCTCGGAGAACCGGACAACTCGGGTTGCCCTGACGGGGCCGGGGTCTCGTGTTGGCCTGACGGGGCCGTCGGAAAAACCGCGGGGCCTGGTTTGGCGCGGGCTCCCGCTGCAAGCGCCGCACGAAAACCAGGCCGTCAAAACTGACGCGAGGACCGCCAAAACGCGTCGGCAAGCTGAGGCCCCCGCAAAAACTCAAGACTTACAACCCATGGCTCGATTGTGGCGCCGGCGGTCACCAGCACGCTTACACCAGTGAGGGTGAAAGAGGAGGGGGGCGGCTCAGGGGCGGAAACACGTGCTGGGCGACACACCGCCCACAGATTGGTGATATACCCTCGATTGGGAAACCTCACGTTCCTGGGCGGGGCGGGCTAGCAGGCTCCTGACGGCGATGAGCTGGCGATTGGGAATTCGCGCGTTCCCACCTGAGCCTATACCCTCCCGCCATTGGTTTGCAAGTCATAACTCCACTCTCCGGCGGTCGTTCGCGACGATCCGGGCACCCCTGGAACGCTCTCCGCGAGGCCCAGCTGTCAGAAGGTATCGCGAGGCTGGAACATCGCGGAGAACCAACGAAAACGATTCAAATCCCCCCCCCCCTCAGCGTTCCCACTTGAGCCTGACCCCGCCACTGGCGTTGCCTCTGGGGTATCCCCAAGGTCAGTGGGTCGGGGCCTGTCTCTCCCCACAGGCGGAAAGGTGGCTGCCCATGGCTAGTGCCGGGATGCCAGCCTCCACGCCTTCGATATGACGTACCAGTTCCCCAGCCCCTTCGACTCCAGCTGCGTCGCGGCAAGCCTCGGGCACGCCCGGACGAGCGCTGCGGGGTCGCAGTCGTCGAGGTTCAGGGCCCCGTTTTCCACAGCCACCCGCACAGGTGCGATAGTACGCTGGAGGGAATAGTGGCACTATGCGCCCCCCCTTCCCCCTCTTGAAGCGAACATGCAGCGCACACGCATGTGATAGTACATCGCTGCCCTGGCGGCATGGCCAGAAAGCGCCCGCCGCCGAGCATAAAAGCAGACTTCTGAGCGCGCGCGTCGCCCCTGGGGGGAAGGGGGGGGGGGGAGGGCAATGCACACACGGTATCCATCCCGGGGGGGGGGGGGGGGCGACGCACACACAGTACCAATATTAGGTCGGGCATGTCCCCCTACAGGCGGATGTTGAACGGCAAATTCGCCGGCCCAACGGGCCAGGGCGTGCTAAGATCTCCGGTACCTGGTTAACAGTATTTCTAGTTCGCGCGCGCGGGGCGGCCCCTGGGGGTCCCCGGGCGAAAAGTACCCCGGCAAGGTCCCGGCAAGTCCCCGGCAAGTCCCGGCAAGGTCGGGTCAGAGATGCCGGAGTTCTGTTTCGGAGTCCAAGAGGGCTCCAGATCGGTCCAAGAGGGCCCCGAGAAGCTTTCTAGACGGTCCAAGAGAGGCCCGAGACGGCCAAAGATCGCCCGAAGACGCCCCAGATGGCCCCAAGACAGCCCAAGAGGCCTCCAAGACGCTCCAAGGGCCTTCCAAGAGGCCTCCGAAGAGGGCCCCAAGTTGCCAAAATCGTTGATTTTCATTTGTTTTTTCTATGTTTTTTTGCGTTCTGGCCTTTTCGCTTCCGGACGCTCCAAGAGGGCCCAAGAGGCCTTCAAGACTGCTCCAAGACGGCCCACGAGGCTCCCAAGACGGCCCCGGAGCGGCCCAAGAGCGCCCCCCAGACGGCCCAAGTGCTGCCCAAGGCGGACCAAGAGGCCCCAAGACGGGCCCAAGAGGGGCTCAAGAAGGGAACCGAGAACTGAAAAATCGAGCCCTCCGCCCCAGAAGGCGCCCAGGACCCCGAAAGAGGCCCCAAGAGACTCTCCAAGACACCCCCAAGACGCCCCAATAAGCTCCCGTGAGGCCCCAAGAGGACCAACAACGTCAGGCCCCAGGCCCCAAGAGGACCAACAAATACCGCCAAGAGCCCGCCGAAAGCCCCCCAAGAGACCGTCACGAGAGCTCAGGAGGCCCCCTGGAGGCCTCCCGAGTTCTCCAAGAGGCCTAAAAAGAGGCGCCAAGAGGCCCCAAACGGCCCCACCGAGGCTCCAAGAGGCCACGAACGCGCAAGCAAACGCCTGCGATGGCACAATACGGGCCGGCGGAATGAGCGAAGCGTTTAATAAAACTTTGTCAACAATTATCCCGGCAAAGCAACCTAACAGCGATGTGTAGGAGCATATCTGGAAGCATTCCCCTTAAGATTCAGATGAGAATCCAGTTGTAGAATTGTGCTGTTCTCGCAGTCGTAGTCGCATTCGCGATGACAGTCGCAGTGGCAACGGCAGTCACAGACACAGCCTCAGCCTCAGCCTGCCTCAGCCTCAGCCTCAGCCTGCCTCAGCCTCAGCCTGCCTCAGCCTCAGCCTCAGCCTGCTTCAGCCTCAGCCTCAGTCTGCCTTCAGCCTCGGCGTCAGCCTCAGCTGCCTCAGCCTCAGCCTGCATCAGCCTCAGCCTCAGCCTCAGCCTGCCTCAGCATCAGCCTGCCTCAGCCTCAGCCTCAGCCTGCCTCAGCATTCAAAATGTGGCCCGGGAATGTAGTTCTGGGAACTCGAAGAACACGAAGTGGCCTACAGTTGGCTCCGGGCATTCAAAATCATGCCCAGGAATGGAGTTCTGGGAACTCGAAGACCACGAAGTGGCCTACAGTTGGCTCCGGGCATTCAAAATCATGCCCAGGAATGGAGTTCTGGGAACTCGAAGACCACGAAGTGGCCTACAGTTGGCTCCGGGCATCCAAAATCTGGCCCGGGAATGGAGTTCTGGGAACTCGAAGAGCACGAAGTGGCCTACAGTTGGCTCCGGGCATTCAAAATGTGGCCCGGGAATGGAGTTCTGGGGACTCGAAGACCACGAAGTGGCCTACAGTTGGCTCCGGGCATTCAAAATGTGGCCCGGGAATGGAGTTCTGGGAACTGTGGACAGTCGAAGAGTTCACTCGAAGACCACGAAGTGGCCTACAGTTGGCTCCGGGCATTCAAAATGTGGCCCAGTTCTGGGAATCGAAGAGCACGAAGTGGCCTGTTGGCTCCGGGAATGTGGAGTTCTGGGAGGTCGAAGAGCACGAAGTGTGTGACTGTATGCGAAAAACGATCCCGGCCGGCAAACCCCAACACCTCCCCAACGGGTGCCCAGACCCCCCTGTGGAGTAATGTGTTGCTCTCTTTTGACACCACTAGAAACCTACCAGTCTTCGCTGTTAGGTAAAAATACCCCCAAGATAATCAAAATTATCCCGGCAAAGCAACCTAACAGCGATGTGTAGAAGCATATCTGAAAGCATTCACCTTAAGATTCAGATGAAAATCCAGTTGTCGAATTCTGCTGTTCTCGCAGTCGTAGTCGCATTCGCGATGACAGTCGCAGCGGCAACGGCAGTCGCAGTCACAGCCTCAGCCTCAGCCTGCCTCCTCCTCCTCTTTCTCCTGCTCCTCCTCCTCCTCCTCCTCCTCTTCCTCCTGCTCGTCCTCGTTCTCGTCCTCCTCGTCTTGCTCGTCCTCCTCCTCCTGGTGCTCCTCTCCTCCTCCTCCTCCTCCTCCTCCTCCTCCTCCTGGTGGTCCTCGTTCTCCTCCTCCTGGTGCTCTCCCCCCCCCTCCTCCTCCTCGTCCTCCTCCTCCTCCTCCTCCTCGTCCTCCTCCTCCTCTCCTCCTCCTCCTCCTCCTCCTCCTCCTCCTCCTCCTGGTAGTCCTCCCCCTCCCCTCCTCCTCCTCCTCCTCTTCCGTCCTCGTTCCGTCCTCCTCGTCTTCCTCCTCCCTCCTGGTGTTCTCTCCTCCTCCTCCTCCTCCTCCTCCTCCTCCTCCTCCTCCTCCTCCTGGTGGTCCTCGTTCTCCTCCTCCTGGTACTCTCCCCCCCCTCCTCCTCCTCCTCCTCCTCGTCCTCGTCCTCCTCCTCCTCCTCCTCCTCCTCCTCTTCCTCCTCCTCCTCCTCCTCCTCCTCCTCCTCCTCCTCCTGGTAGTCCTCCCCCTCCCTCCTCCTCCTCCTCCTCCTCCTCCTCCTCCTCTCCTGGTCGTCCTCCTCCTCCTGGTCGTCCTCCTCCTCCTGCTCGTCCTCCTCCTCCTCTGCTCGTCCTTCTTCTCCTGCTCCTCCCTGCTCCTCTCCTGCTCCTGCTCGTCCTCGTCCTCCTGGTCTTGCTCGTCCTCCTCCTCGTCGTGCATGGAGTTCTGGGAACTCGAAGAGCACGAAGTTGCCTACAGTTGGCTACGGGCATTCAAAATGTGGCCCGGGAATGGAGTTCTGGGAACTCGAAGAGCACGAAGTGGCCTACAGTTGGCTCCGGGCATTCAAAATGTGGCCCGGGAATGGAGTTCTGGGAACTCGAAGAGCACGAAGTGGCCTACAGTTGGCTCCGGGCATCCAAAATGTGGCCCGGGAATGGAGTTCTGGGAACTCGAAGAGCACGAAGTGTGTGACTGTTGCATCCGGCCTCCAGAATGTGGCCCGGGAATGGCGTTCTGGGATCTCGAAGAGCACGAAGTGTGTGACTGTTGCATCCGGGTATTCAGAATGAGCCTGGGAATGGAGTTCTGGGAAGTCGAAGAGCACGAAGTGTGTGACTGTTGGCGAAAAACGAGCCCGGCACCCTGCCGCCCGGCAACTCCCAACACCTGCCCGGACCCCCCTGTGGAGTGATCTGTGACCTCTTTTTAGACCACTAGAAACCTATCAGTCTTCGCTGTTAGGTAAATAGTAGAAAATCGTCCCAAGACTGTTTCTGACTATTTTTGAATATTCCTGCTGTAGACAGACGTGCCCGACATAATACCAATATGTTTGAGTGCTGCGCATCCCAGACGGATGGCCGGGCACACCTCAAACTCGAAGGCGCCGACGGCGCCTTCGGGCTCGAGGCCGGGGCGGCCACCCGAGCCCAAGGAGGGCCGAATCCGAGCTCGATCCTCCCAGACCTCGGGCGACTTCGGTGCGCGCTGGGCGCAATGGAGCGGCGCAACGGCACCCAGCGCGCGCTCTAAACCGTCGAGGTCTAGAAGGATCAGCCGTCTCCAACGGCGGTGGTAGTGGAGAGTCGGGCCATGAGAAGTAGCCCATCTCCCACGCGTGCTTCGGGTCCGGGAGAAGGCCCAGGTACTGCTGGCACAAGCGCACCATCAGGTTGCTCGACACGCCGGATTCCACCAGCAGCACCTCCCCGTCTGTCGGCGGCACGCAGAAGGAGTCTTGGCGAGGGAGGCGCCCTGCTAAGAAGGCCCCCCCAAAAGCTTCTTCTCAAGAGGGCGCGGTGCGCATGTGGCCTTCGGGGGGAGGGGGGGGGGGGGGGGCAATTTATGGGGCAACCGAAAAGTACCAATACCTCTACTCCCCGGACCCTTCCCTAGCGAGTCCAGACGTGGTCACGAGAGCTTTCCAGGATGAGCAGCAGTGCAGCCGGACCTCGGACAGAAGAACGTCCTTCAAGAACATTAGCCCGTCCACTGGCCAAAACACCCCAAACCTGAAGATCGCTCGAGGGTGCCGTCCCAGAACACCCAACAAGCACGAAGAACACTAGAGCACCCTCGGACAGAAGAACGTCCTTCAAGAACATTAGCCCGTCCACTGGCCAAAACACCCCAAACCTGAAGATCGCTCGAGGGTGCCGTCCCAGAACACCCAACAAGCACGAAGAACACTAGAGCACCCTCCCCGAACCGAAATGATCTTATACCTCGGTCCGCCTGTATCGGAACCCTGTTCTCCTCTGAATATCCCCTAAGAGGCCCCCTGCCTCGCATGGGAGAGCGGCTGCGACTCGAGTGTGGCCTGGTATCGGTCGTCGTCGTCGTTGTCGTCGCCGCCGTCGTCTTTGTCGTCGTCGTCGTCGCCGTTGTCGTCGTCGTCATCGTCGTCGTCGTTGCGTAGGCGTCGTCGGCGTCCTCGTCGTCCTCTTTGGCGCAGGCAGGAACGCTCGGACGGCCACGCTGGAGTCGGCCGCCGGGCCCCCTCCCCTCCCAGCGCGCGGGGGCGCTTCCTGGGGCGCGCCCCCGCGCGCCCAGGGGCGCCCCACACCGCTGGACGGCGCCAGGGGCGCCGTCCAGCGGTGTGGAGAGGGGGGGGGTCCAAGCTCAGACCCAAGAAGTCTGCCCAGGCCTCCAAACATCTATGTTCATACTGCCCTATGCCCAAACAAAAGTGCATGTATATATAGCACACATGGGTACACCACACACACATATATATATATATATATATATATATATATATATATATATATATCCGCCGGCCCCCTTGTGGGGCCACCAGGCTGTAGGCCCGTGATTCGCAGTTTCCTGTACCAGTTCGTAGTTTGTAGTTTCCAGTGTTACAGTTCTGCTTCTTGCTGGTTACTGTAACTAGTTGATTGACCGCGCGAGGGGGGGGAGGCCCAAACCAGATTTTTAGCACCCCCTGGGCGCGTTGTCTGAATTGCTGGGGGGGCTCGAAATCGACACCCCTCACGCAGATCCGCGGGGTCAGGGTCCAAAAACACATGGGATTTGCCACATTTCTGAAATTCGGTGCCACCCCTCACGCAGATCCGCGGGGTCAGGGTCCAAAAACACAGGGGATTTGCCACATTTCTGAAATTCGGTGCCACCCCTCACGCAGATCCGCGGGGTCAGGGTCCAAAAACACAGGGATTTGCCACATTTCTGAAATTCGGTGCCACCCCTCACGCAGATCCGCGGGGTCAGGGTCCAAAAACACAGGGGATTTGCCACATTTCTGAAATTCGGTGCCACCCCTCACGCAGATCCGCGGGGTCAGGGTCCAAAAACACATGGGATTTGCCACATTTCTGAAATTCGGTGCCACCCCTCACGCAGATCCGCGGGGTCAGGGTCCAAAAACACAGGGGATTTGCCACATTTCTGAAATTCGGTGCCACCCCTCACGCAGATCCGCGGGGTCAGGGTCCAAAAACACATGGGATTTGCCACATTTCTGAAATTCGGTGCCACCCCTCACGCAGATCCGCGGGGTCAGGGTCCAAAAACACAGGGGATTTGCCACATTTCTGAAATTCGGTGCCACCCTTCACGCACATCCATCGCAAGGCGTGGTAACCCAAACTGCGAGAACTCCCTCGGCCCTTTAATCGCAAGGTGTGGTAACCAAGCCCGTAAACCATACACGTCTTACCAATCGCCAGGTGTGGTAACCCCTCTTGTGATCAGTTGGTTTTGCTGATTGCGAATCGGCTTCGCATGAAGTTTCGATACTGCTTCACGACAGCGCCAAGGCCTCATGACTTAGCTCTTCCATGGCCCATTCTCCGAGAGAGGGGGCCGGCGGCAGGGGGCGAAGCCCTTACGGATATATACACATATATAAATATATAGACACAAGCATACGCATACATACATACATATATATGTATGTATCTTATTGTTGTGCGTATGATGCAGGAGGGCCCGTAGCCATCCTCCATCACGGTGTTTGCTTACCTCCGTCCTCATTGTACTCCTCCTCGACAAGTCCCGCGCATCATCCATGCAATCAGTCTCTTTCACCTCGTCCATCCCTTTTCGCCGTCGTCATTCGATTCATCCTCATTTCATCACCATATGCCATAAGGGCATCCAGCAAAAAACACCATACAGTCGGCCCGTGTATCATCAGGATGCACGATAAGCAAGGGCCTTGGAAGACCATTTTGAAGCTTTTCGAGCGGGGCGCGGCCAGCGAAAGCGGTAGCGGATGCAAGGGCACCTTTGGGAAGGTTGCCCATCCTTACTATGCGGGTTGACTGTAGTGAGTTGAACGTCTGAACCCAATCGAACCAGAACACCATAGCACAGCGAGTCGCATCTCTCAGCCAATTCGAAATAGAACTCCATCGTGCGCGCTACCAGATGGCGCTGCCCGATCGCGCCGCCAGGCCTGGGGAGACGCCTTCCCCCGGCCCCCCCTCTGGTGAGAGGAACTGTTTGAACTCTGCTGCCAACCCTCTAGCGAAACGCTACAGTACGGGCCCGACCACAAGAAACCTTGCACAGGAAACCCAGCCCTGATACCCCAGGAGGTCCATTGATGTATGGTGTGGGAACGTCACGCCTTCCACTTCCATAGCAAAATCATCGAAACCCAAGAAACCCAGGACACCATTGAGGCGAGCAGGGTGTTTATCGGTATGGGTCTCCAATGTACTGGGGAAGTAGCATGCACAAATCATGTGAAAAACAACATTGTTCCAATGAATTGGGGAGCATCTTGTGCTGGCACCCTGGCACCCCGGTCCTCCAAGACAGCTCAAAAAGGCAGCAAGAGATTCCAAGCACGGTCTCTTGAGGCTATCGCAAGGCTTCTAAGCCTTATGAACGTTTCGTCGAAGGCTCTGGGGGAGGTGGGACGTTGGAATAGGTTTAGGCTGACTTTGCTTTCCAGAAGCTGACGCCGACCCGGCAAGCGCCAAAAACACCCAAACATACCCAAGAATTCCGGCGCATTGCAATTGTTAGCCTGGGCCCTCATGAATCCCAAAACCGTTCCAGCATTCAGACCCGTGTGAGCGGCGAGGTACTCCACGTATGTACCTGCTGAAGGGCTGCGTGGGCGGAGGACCAAACGTCTGTTTTCAATTCTCAGAAGGCCGCCCCCCTCACTGAAGCCAACCCAAATTTGGTCAGAGCAGATGGAATCGGAGGATCGCGCCACGTCGTCGATGCATCGCCGACGCATCCGCGATACCTCGGAGACGTGGGCGATACAGCAATGCATCGGCGACGTCAGTGTGGAGAGGATCTGGCGCAACATCGAGCCTCATCCGGCGCGACCCTCCGACCCCATCTACTCTGGCCCCATCTGGAGTTCCTGTGTCATAACTCAATTCTCCGGCGGCCTTTCGGGATGATCTGGGCCCCCCCGGAACATTCTCGGCGAGGCGCAGCTGCAGGAGAGCATCCCGAGGCTAGAACTCCAAGAGCCGACGAAAACCATTGAAAATCTCGAATGTCCTGTGAAAGTCTGTTCTCAGAAGGCCCCCCCCTCACCCCGACTCCGTATGCGTGCCGCCGAGGGCTGGTCTGCAGACCCGTGCCATCTCCTCCAGCGCCACGGAGGGCCGCTCCAACGAGCAGAGGGCTCAGGCACCGCCAGGAGGACCCCGCGGGGGATTGTGTTCTGTTGGTTCTCATGCCGCCGCCACGTCAGCACATTGTCCTGACGAGGGCCCGACGGCCGAGATGTAGACACTCGCCTACGGACAAGGAAAGGGCCGCCTACCCCTCGATCCTTGATCCTCAGGGCCCCAGCATCTGGCGCCTCGAATGATCCGATGCGTTGACCCCTGGTTCGACCCGTTCCCTAGGGCCAGCTTTTCATCCTGCGTGGCTCTGTGGCAGTCAGGAAGACCCAAACCAGCCTCTATAGGCCGCAAACCCAATCCTCTGACGACCCGAAAGTATAACATCCAAAGTGGGGATATTGTGTTCTCTCGACGCCCCGCGCAGTCCTCCTCACCCAACACCCCTTTCCTACTCTCATCGCACACACTCGCACACTCACTCATACATTCCACGTCCACACGCACTCACACGCACTCACACACTCTCACGCACACTCATCTTGAGGAAGTCTCGAGCGGGAGCCTCGTTTGTGAGTGACTCGCGAGGGATTCTCGAGCGGGAGCCCCTCCCTACGGGGTCCCTACCTCCATATTCGAATCCGGGCGGGGTTATCCAAACCATGTAACTGGTATCACTTTTGGGCCCCTCATGCCTGAATCTGGAAGGGTCTCGAGCGGAAGCCTGGTTTGTGAACGAATCGCGAGGAAGTCTCGAGCGGGAGCCTCTCCCTATGGGGTCCCCGCTTCCATGTTCGAATCCAAGCGGGATCATCTTAACCCAGTAAGTGTCACGACTTTTGTGGGGCTCCTCAGGCCTGAGTCTGGAGGAAGTCCAAAGCGGGAGCCTCGTTAGTGAGCGAGTCAAGTCCCGAGCGGGAGCCCCCTCCCTATGGGATCCCTGCATCCATGTTCGAATCCGCGCGAGGTCATCCAAGCCCTGTAACCGTCGTCACTTTCGGGCTCCTCTGGCCTAAATCTGGAGGAAGTCCAAAGCGGGAGCTTCGCTCGTGAGCGAAGCACGAAGAAGTCCCGAGTGGGAGCCCCCTCCCTATGGAGTCCCCGCCTTGATGTTCGAATCCACGCGAGGTCATCCGAGCCCTGTGACTGTCGTCACATTTGAGTCTCCTCAGGCCTGAATCTGAAGGGGTCTTGAGCGGGAGCCTGGTTTGTTAGCGAATCGCGAGGATGTCTCGAGCGGGAGCCTCTCCCTATGGGGTCCCCGCCTCTGTGTTCGACTCCAAGCGGAATGATCTAAACCTTGTGACCGTCATCTCTTTGGGGCTCCTCAGGCCTGAATCTGGAGGAAGCCTCGAGCGGGAGCCGGGTATGATAATGAATCGCGAGGAAGACTCGAACGGGAGCCCTCTCAGTACTCTGAGTTCTCCACCTCCATGTTTGAATCCGAGCGGGTCATCGGCTTACTGTAGCAAGCATAATACTTGAGCTCCCCAGGGGTTCAGATCGTGGGGAAGTCTCGAGCGGGAGCCTCGTATGTAAATCGCAAGAAGTCTTGGGAGCCAGGGGCGTACAGGTTACAAATGTTCCACAGGTCCAGCAGACCAAACAAGACTCACAGGGCCAACGGATCCCACAGGTCGCACAGGTCCAAAAGGTCCCGCACGGCCCACCTGTCCAAGGCCCCACATGTCATATTGGTCTCACAGGTCTCACAAGTCTCACAAGTCCCACCGGTCCCACAGGCCGCACAGGTCGCACAGACTCCACAGATCATACAGGACCCACAGGTCATGTACGTCCCACAGATCCCACAAGGATCGCAAGTCTCACAAGTCCACAGGTCCCACAAACCATACAGACCGCACGGATTTCACGGGCCCCACAAGTCTAACAGGTCCCACAGGCCGCACAGGTCCCACAGGGCCCACGGGTCCCAGAGGGCCCACAGGTGCCCTAGGTCCCACAGGCTTCACAAGTCTCACATGCCCCACAGGTCGCACAGGTCCCGCAGGCTGCACAGGTCCCACAGGTCGCACAGGTCCCACATGCCCTGCAAGTCTCAAAGCCCCAAAGGCCCCACATATCTCAACGGCCCCACAGATCGCATCCTGGTGTCCGGACACCCTGGTATCCTCACCATCGGTAGTCGACGATGATGATGACGACTCCCATTAGCACCGTGAGTGATCGAGTCACTCAGGTTATGGTAATGATATGATCTTGGATTTAGAACAACGGCCCCGGATTTAGAAAATCTGTTTTTGAATTTAGTAAGCAGGTTTCTGCGTTAACAAAAATGATGCTTTGTCTTGTTTTGATGAAGCGGCACAATTGAATAAATCCGTTTCTCGCTTTACTGGATCATCGCTGTTTTAAGAGTGCGCGTTCATTCCCATGACCTATGTGAGCCGGTGGATGAGAAAACTCTCATGTGAGCAACGGATAGAAAAAGGGTCTTACGCGAGATGCCACAGCGACCTTGCGGTGACTAACACGGGTCATCAACGAAGCACGCTGCATTGGCGGCGAGGGCGCTTACACTTGGGCTGACGCGGGCAGCCTACGCGCCAATGTCGGGGCAGACGACCCCGTTTTCTTTGTTTCGCCCATGCGGGGTCCTTCCGTCGGAGTTTGTTTTGCTTGCATGCTCGGGACCCCCAGACCTCTCGACCCTCTCCCCGTGACCAGTCTTCGTCCCGAGAACTTAGCTTCACACCGGGCATGTCCTCCCACAGGCGGATCTTGAAACAAAAACAAAAATAGTCAAAACAGATTTCAAAAGTTGCAAGACGTAGTAAAAATATCGTCCCCAGACTAGTCCTCCTGTAGAGGGACGCGCCCCCAACTTAAAATCAGCTCCTCGACAGCCCCAGGCCCCGAACACAAAAATCAGGTCGGGCAGGTCCCCCTACAGGGGAATCTTGGACGAAAAATCAAACATGGTCAAACCATGTTCAAACATAACTAAAAAATGTTCAACAAATCGTCCCCAGATTAGTTTTCCCCTATTTTTTTATATATTCTTCCTGTAGAGAGACATGCCCGACATAACACGAAAAGGCCCTCTACGGCATCCGAGGCGACCGAGAATCCTCCGACGCGATTCCTCCGAGGACCCTGCATGGCAAGACGAAGCTCGGGCGAGGATATAAAACCGGGCGAGGATAAATCGAGAATCTCTGAGATCGGGCGGCTCTGGAGGATATCGGCCCGTATCGTAAGGATGCGAGATAAGAATGAAAGTGCCTCGGACGCCCACTGCGAAGCTTTCCGATCGGGGAGCGGCCAACGAAAATGGCCAAGGATGGACCGAGAAGGCAAGGATGCAAGGGTACCTTTGGGAAGGTTGACCATCCATACTATGCGGGTTGACTGTATCGGGCACCGCGGCCTTCTCAGGGCTTTCTGGAGCGACTTATCCTCGTCTTAGCACCGCCCGAAATGGTGAAGCCCCTTGGCGCTGCCTGGGAGGCACAGGGTCCCGACCACTGTGTCGAAGGACGCGTCCGGAAAGGGCAGCCGGTGGGCGTCGGCCCGGAGCACGCGGGCCGGAAACGGCAGGGCCCCGAGCTTGGGGCGAGCGACCTGGCAGGGCGTTCCCAAGGCTCCCAGGACGCGCTGGAGGTGAGGCGAGGGCAGGATGGGGATCAAATCCCCAGGCATGCTCGCATCATGGAAGAATCACGACGGAAGGTGTTTGTTGTTATTTTCGATCTTTGGGGGTATTCGAAACATCAAGACGTCGCACGTCGGGCTTAGGTCTGGGTGAGGATCTTAGGTCGGCAGTCTCTGTAAGCTGGCGGGTCTGGGGAATGTGTCGGGCGCCGCGGCCGTTCCGGAGCGCCCTGGGAGCGTCCCGGGGCGCTCTGAAGCGATTCGTCCTCACCCTGGGCCTGCCCGCGAAGGATCGGTCTGGGGCTCCGGCGTCCGAGCCCGTTCGGGCACTGAGTGGGCAGCCGAGTGGGCACAACTCCGATACCATGGCGAGAATTCTGAGCCCGCTCGGCCGTCGAATGGGTTCAATCGCGGGCACGTTCGTCAGGCGAGCGGGTTCCGACGCCGAAGTGGCTCAGAGGGAAGCCCTGGGGCCCCGGGGTCTGTGTCCCTTGCCCCCCTGGAAGTAGCCATCGCGGGGGCGCAAGGACCACAGGTCCCCCAGGGGAAGAGAAAAACTAAATTCTTTCGTTGTTCGTGACATTGTTCGGCGGCCGCAGGTGATACCGACCCAATGCAGGTCTGACTTTTCAAAACCTGGCAGGGGGTCAGAATCCAAAAGAAGTCTACAGCCAAAAGGGCCCCTGCAGCGGTTTCCAATGTCGACCAGACCCACACTTGTATACGGTTCTCAAGCGCGTGCAAAACCAGAGCTCCGCCGTTTCATATATCTCAGGGCTGTTTGTTTTCCACAGTTTGCCATCAACGGGGGGCGGCAGCGAGTTTCGGGGCAACGACAGAAAAGACGCCCTAGGATGGACAGAAAACGTGAAAAAATCGAGAGGGTCGAGAAGGTCTAGACGGTCGGAAGGGGTTGTGACGTGATGCTTTTCTGCCAAGACAGTGGCTTGAAGACAAATGCCAACCGCGACGCGAACGGATTCAAACCTGCTGCTGCTAGATTTGCGGCGTGCCGGCCCATCCGCTGTCGATGCGGCGTTCAGTGTAACTGTTGGGGAATGCGACAACCGTTCACCACTACGGCGTGCCACACTGCAAAGCTTGCACAACATAATTACGCTTTGGATGCATGATCTGATGTTGTGGGATAAGCCCCACCAGCCCTTTAGGGCGTAGGTGGTCTAGGAAGCTTCCTCTTCCAACTCCCTTCTTCCCCTTCGGGGAGGGCTCCCACAATGTCTCAGGATGCCCCAAGATCGCTCCACGACGGCTCCAAGTGGCCAAAGAGCTCCCCCTGGAGGCCCCGAAGAGGCCCAAATCCTTCCCAAACCTGAAGGAAATCCATGTTCTTGACTGTCTCGCCTTTTCGCTTCCCATGGTCATCCGAGGCCTCAAGATGGCTCCAAGATGGCCCAATAGGGCCCCAAGAAAGGCTCAAGAGAGCCCCAAGACGACCCCAAGAGCAGTTTGAAGGGGGCTGGGAAGCCCAGCCAGCAGATTCGCCTTAGGCGAAGCCAAGCTCCAGCTCTGTTGTACCGTAGTAACGATAGTCCCACTAGGAGAGGATGTGCCATCTTAAGCAATAGGAATATTGGTCTCGATAGCAAGTGTGTGCCTCGCGGTGAGGCACAGTCATATTTGGGCGGCCGGCCGCTTGAGCCGATTCATGCCATCGAAGGCGCCATGTGTCCAGGTTCGATATGTCCAGGCACTTGGTAAACGCCGACCTGTGTCTGGCGCGCCGTGGTCGCCGTTCCACTTCGCGACCAGCGCGACGGGGTGCAAGAGAAGCTGGTGGGGCTCTCGTTCAAGCAATTCCGTGGGGCGGGGTTTACGAGCACTCATGGGCGTTGGTTCGGTTCGCTGTGAGCATGCGTTTTCTGCTTTCGCGTCTTCACAAAAGTTCGCGGGCCCCGCTCTATCGGCCGCATTCATCGGCCGGATTTGCAGGGGCGCCCGCCCACTGTCATCGCGTCGCAGTGCCCGGCAAAGCGGAACTGGCCCCAGCGCATCATGGTCGGCGCCTGCCACGCACCAGGCCTTCTCCGAAGCGAGGCAAATGAACTGGAACCGTTCGGCGCGGCTCGGCGCCCTGCAACGGGGCCGGCGGACCAACGCTGATTGCGCTGCCCGGGTCTGCTTGGAGCGCCCGCTTGCCCTTCAGAGCGGGCGGTCCGCCGCGCCTCTCGGCGCCCTCGCTGCCTTTTCGGCAAATTGAGAGAGTAATCAAGTTTGCCGAGGCCTGGTCCATAAACTGACTGACCGCTCTCGCTTTTTTTGCTCTCTCTCTCTCTCTTTCTCTCTCGCGTTCTTGACTACGCGCTGCCCCCGCCCTCGGTCAATTCACGGGCTAGCGCTCCACTCGCCTCCGCTTTCAACTACCCTCCTTCCTTCGCGGGGAGCCTCTGGATTCCCACCTGAAGCTCCATCTGGGCCTTGCAGCTCGCCCCCTGTCTCGCGCCACGCCGACATGGGGAATTGCTGTGTCACCGCGCCTCCGTGACGAGGTCGCAATGGCCCGCGCCTTTGGAATGCAACAAAATAGCGGGGCAGCGTGCAAAGGCGCCCCTGCCGTGCATCTCGGCGCACATGGTGCTACAGCTCGAGCTGTGGGCGAACGCCTTGACGGAGAACTCGACAACCTTGGTCGCGGCCATCATGGCGGGACCGTCGGTAAAACTCACCGATTTTCGCCGCTAGCGCAAGGCATTCGCCGCAGAATGTGCTATCCGCTGCGCGCCCATCCAAGCCAATGCGCCCATCCAGGCCAAGGCCACTGCGAGGCCGTCTTCGTCGTGTGCCGTCGTCGCCCCCAGCGCCTCTACGACCTTCTCTCGCAGGGCCAGGGCGCTCTTGAAGTCTTCCTCCTGTCAGGGAGCCTCCTCCCGATCTTCAACTGATGGAGTGGGTGCCAAGAACCTCGGTGGTCGTTCGGCAGGTCTCTTTCCGAAACCTTCCTCCCGACTACCACTTCATGATGTGGGGGGCAAGAGGCTTAGTGATCGTTTGGAAAGTTTCTGCTCGTTGCCGGCTTTTAACCAAGGGAGCCCGTTGCCTTCCGTGCACCTGTACTGGAACTCGGGGTCTTCCCCTCGCTAGAACCCTGCGCGGAAACCACGGTTGCTGGTCCAACATCGAATCACGGCTTTCTCGCCACCGTGAACACGGGCGCCAGACTTTTTTGAATTCGTTCAAACCAGTTTTACGTATGCCAACCTTCGTGCATCTGCGGACTCATGGGGAACTTTCACAATCTCTGCCTTCTGTTCCGCAGCCAATTTGGGCTTTCTGCTTGAATCTGCCAAGGACGATATCGCTACAGAACTGCACCTGGTGTTTGAGAGTTCCGATCCAAAAAGTAAAGCGCTCCGTGGCGCGGCCGTCTGCCGCGCGCTCACTGGCGCCACGTTGGTGGCCAGACAGGCAAGGCAGGCCACGCAGGCCACGTTGGCATTAGGGGGAAAGGGGAGAGAGGGAGGAGGAGGAGGAGGAGGAGGAGGAGGAGGAGGAGGAGGAGGACGAGAAGGAGGAAAAGGAGGAGGAGGAGGAGGAGGAGGAGGAGGAGGAGGAGGAGGAGGAGGGGGACCAGAGTAATGAAGCCCGAGAAAGGAAAACGGATTTGAGGAGGGGGGGTGAGGGAGCCGCAAAAGGAGGCGGGGGAACGGGACCCAGACCCCCGACGTCGGGATTGTTCCATGACGTGGGCCAACATGAGGTCTGGACCTCACTCCCAGGGACTGGCCTTGGAATCCCGAAAGCGTTTTTGACGACCCCAACGCCCGCCCAGGGCCCACACAAGCAGAAAAACGATAAAGACCGTCCGTCGAATGTTTTGTTGCACGACGCGAAGGGGTCTGGGGAGGAGGACACGGGAGGCTGGGAAGAAGGGAGACGGGAGGCAAGGCTGGAAGGGGGAGGGGGGCTGGGAGGAGGGGAGCTGGGAGGAGGGAGGCTGGGAGAAGGGGGGCCTGGGAGGAGGGAGGGGGGCTGGGAGGGGGGGGGGGGCTGGAAGGAAGGGAGATGCAATGCAAAGGAGGGGTCTCCCGCACTCTGGTGCCGACCCCACGATGCGCGGGACCATCAGCGCCACGCCAGTTGCGCCCCTTGGCTGCCGCGGCCAGACGAAGAGCGTCATGAGCGCCACCACCACGCATGTTCCCGACTCCCCCGGACGCCCTTGAATCGCGAAAAAAATCACGACGAACTGTGTTGATACTATTTTTCAGCGTCTGGGAGCCTTCGCCGGGCCCGGGGACCATCGAAAAGCGGCTCGGGATGTAAAGCTGGTCCCCGGGCAGGGTTCCAGACCTCTGGGGGACCACGCAAAATCATGACGTCGAGGGCCTGGGTCCGGCGGCCCCCGATGACGGGAGGCGGCCGGACCCGCCCGTGGAGCCCTCGGCGATGCTCCCCAGCGGGCGGCTGGATGTAGGAGGAGGCGGGGGTGGCGTGGCCGCGACGTCACTGCTTGGTGGAGGATGGGTAACGTTGTAGGGGGTGATCGGGTCGGGTACGTCCCTGCCGACCTCTGCCCACCTGGGATCGAGAAATCGTACTTGCTGCCTGGGCCCGCTCGCGCAAAGGCTGCCTGAAGCTTCGGGTCATCGGGGCCCACTAGCTTGCCGAAGAAAAAGTGGGGGTGGCGAGCAGCAGCGCGGAGGGGAGGCCCCCGAAGTCGAAGAAAGGAGCGTCAGGCGCTCCTCATGCCGCGCGGGGGGGAGGCTTCTCCGGCCTGGCGCCCTTCGAAGCCAAAACTTAGGTCAAAGTGGCTTGGGCCAGAATAGCGAGGAGGAGGAATGGAATGGAATGGCGCGTTGCGAAATCCCGATGCGCCTGAGGCCGCCCCCTGAACTCACCCGCGAAGTGGACGAACCAGAAGACGGACCCCAGCGAAGGGCGCATGACCAAAGCCTGGAGAAGACGGGAAGACGGGCATCGCCGTGCATACCTCAGATGCAGACCTCGCCACACAGAGATAACGTAGCAAACTTGGCTGACATGAACTCGGCTCGATACGGTCCTGCTACGATTTGCACCACAAGTAGTCGGGCAACCTCTCACTTATGTCATAAAGATCGCTTCCTCCACAGACAGCCTCGCAAGATAACAACCAAATGTGTGGTTTCTTCCCTCGAACACCCAACCATTGACATAGAGAGAGGACAACACGCGCCAAGCCACGTCTCGCCACGTATATCGCCGCCGAAGACGAACAGGACTTCGCCCAGCAACGAACGCGCTGTAGGAAAAAGGGATGCCGATCAAGAGGCCCAGGAATGCACCAGAACCGAGAAAACACGAATTCGCGTGAACAGCCATGGCCCAAGCACACACCAGAGCCGCTGCCCCCTTGTGCCATGCGTGTTATTCTCACATTTGTAACTGAAGACATGAGTAGCACAATGAACTGTAACTGGTGGCGGTCGGGGCGGGCGCCGCTTCCCACACCGACACGACAGCATCTTGATTGTAACCTCCGCACACAATGTGCAACAAAGACCTATGCCCAGGATGCCCAAGAACGCAAATCAACTCAACCAGATAACGAAAGCGATTGCAAAGCACCACCATGAACAACTCCATACCCACCCCAGGCGGGACTGGGAGATACACGCAATGAAGCTGATGATGCCAGGTGATAGCAACAGGGATTGCAGTGCACCACCAGACAATTCCACATGCCTGGTGCGGACGTCGCCTGCTCGACTCCATGCATGAATGCCCGAATTCGCTGTTTTGCCACCGGGATCGGCTGCGCAAGCCGCGGCGCGGCAGACCCGGTGCCTTTCAAGCGCCGACGTGGAGGCGTAGGCGGGACATGACTCGGTGCAGCCCAAGCGGGTGCGGAGTCTTGGTCCACCTGTGCTCGAGCCAAAACGGCTTGAGCCAAAATGGCTTGAGCCAAGGAGGAGGAGGAGACGGAGGAGAGGCGGAGGAGGAGGAAGAGGGTGAGGAGGATCGCGAGCGGCGACGGAATGTCCGCAGCCGGTAGCAGCAGCAGGTACATATATGCGATTACTGCCTTTGTGTACACCTTCATGGCACCGCACCCTGCCGCGTGGAGCAACGCTCGCGGTGCAAGCTGAGGGCTCCCGACTTCGTCGTGACGGGGCATTTCTTCGATACCAAGCAGGAGGGAGCGGAAGAGCGGAGGCGCCGGTTCCGGGCACCGGGGGTGCCCGTGCCCTTTGGGCAAGGCGCAAGAGGCCGTAGCCTCAGACCGTAGCCTCAGACCAAGCAGGAGGGAGGGAGGGAGGGAGGGAGGACGAGGGAGAGAGGAATTGAGGGAGGAGGAAGGGAGGGAGGAAGAGAGGGGAGGGAGGGGATGGGGAGGGGAGGGGAGGGAGGGGAGGAACCTCCAGCATCGCCTCCACCACGTCGACGCCAGTGTAGCTGCGTACCTCGCCCCCGCTCTCCAGCGCCTCGAAACAGCGGCCGGTCCCCACGGCCACCTTCAGCGCGCCGCCACCGCCGCCGCCGTCGAGGCTTCCCAGTCGGTGAAGCGAGGGGAGGACAAGGAAGAAATCCCCAGGCGTGCTCGCGGCGTGGAAAAAATCACGACGGGAAGTGCTTGCTGCTAATTTCCTGCCTCTGGGGGACCTCGCTGGGCCCTGGGACCGTCAAGAAACGACTCCGGATGAAAAATCGCTCCCGGGGAAGAAGTCGAGACCTCTGTGGGCCGACGTTGGAAAAAAAAACAAGACATCGCATATCTCGGAAGGCAGGATGAGGATTACGCTGGGGAGCTTTTGCTTCGCGTGTCGCGGCAGCGGCCCTGGAGGCAAGCCATGTCTTGCAAACCGCGCCGCTTAGAGGAGCGGGAGGCTGGGGAAGACTCGGGACACTGATGAGTGGGGGCTGGGAACTGGTCAGAGTGTCGCGCCGAAGCGTGGCGGGCCAGAACTGGCGGCTCGACACGCTGAGCCAAAGTTCCTCGCAGTAAATCCCACCCTCGGATCACGCCCTCAGAAGCGACGAGAACGACTGCCCCAAGCATACTCTGATATGTTTTTTCAGTTTGCGGCCCCAGGACTCCCGGCCCCTTCCCCAGGGTAGCATTTGCGTCGTGGATACGTTTTCGATGGCCCCAGGGACCCAGATACGCCGTCCCCCCATGACGATATTGAGTCAGAAACGCCGCGACCGAAAAGAACGTATCCCCCCAAGGTTTGGGTTGCCGTCGTCGCCGTCGCCGTCGACGTCGACGTGGCCGTTGCCGACTCCGCCGACGACCACGACGACGAAGCTTCGTCGTCGTCGTGGCCAGCGGCCAGCCGCCGCGGCCTCCAGCACGTCGCCCCGCGCTGTGCGCACGTGCTCGTTGCGGCCCCGCTCTGCGGCGCTGCCCCTCTCCACCTCGCCGATGGTGGAGTCCCACGAGGGGGCCAGCCAGGAGAAGACCTCTCGATGGTTCGCAAGGGCGTGCCTGCGCCAACGTGTGCTTGTCCAGGGAAGTCCTCGAGTACGACGCAGGCGGCGCAGCGAAGGCAGAAGCTTGAGAACTGAGCCGGGTACATACACACACACACACATGCACACACACACACACACACGCACACACACAGACGCACACGCACGCACGCACGCACGCACGCACGCACGCACGCACGCACACACACACACACACACACACACACACACACACACACACACACACACACACACACACGCACACACACACATACACACACACACACACACACTTTGGTCGTCCGCGGGCGGGCGCAGCGCCACGCCGTCCAAAGAAGTCGCAGGCGCACACGTGCCAGAAAAAGCAGGCAAAGAAAAGGGGACAGTCCTTCACGTGGCAGCGGTGGGCTGTGGTAAGCGGGCAGCAGCGGGCAGCAGCGGGAAGGGCGCCGGAGGCGCGGGCGGGGCAGCGGGGCAGGCGCCGGCGGGCTGGCTTGGCAGCAGAGACACACGCACACACCCACACACATACACACAAACACACACACACACACAAAAAAAAAAAATCACACACACACACACACACACGCACAGTGGGCTAACACACGCCCTGCGGATCATCGAATCCTCGCGGGGAGGGCGACAGGAGCAAGGCAGCTCTTCAGCCAGGGCCGCGATGGAGGAAGGCAGCCCTCCTGTCCGGGGCGCGGCCATCCGACGCGCCCCCCGCGTGTGATACCACGGGCGTGCAGGGCCGCATGGGGTCGCCGCCGCGTCGGCACGCGGACCTGCCGTGGCAAAGGGGGACGAATCAGCTGCACGTGACTGGCTTTCCTGGCGCCCTCGGCGCCGGAGGCGGCAAACGTGTCAAGAGAAGGGCCCGGCGGAGGGACCGAGACCAGCTGCGTGCGGCGGCTTTCGTGACCCCCCCTCTCCCTACACCCCCACCCCCCTTCGCCCGACCCGAACCTCGAGCCTCTGGGCCTCCGTGGGCATACCGTAACGCGCCCGGAAGTCCTTGGCGCTCTTCTCGCTGTCGGCGTAGTACCTCGCTGGCGACGAACAGGATATCAATGTCCATGCCCTCGCAGTCTGGATTATCCCATAGATACGCGATCCCATGGATGCGTTCAGACCGCGAGGCCATGGATATGGATATGCTTCCCGCCAACGGGTACCAGCGGTAGGTCTTCCCCATGCCTGCCATGATCAGGGCGTTAGAAGCGACGCCCGTGGTTATACCGCCGACCCAGTGATACCACTTGAACTGGCTGGCGTTGCGCATGAAGCCCGCCATGGCTGCACTTGGCTGCTTGCAGTCGATGTGCTGGTAACTACGCGATCCATCCCACTGGCACACTTGAGCCTACACGGAACGCACTTGAACCACAACGGATGGTGGGACCAGGAACAACAGGATAATCCCACAGGCCATCCCTCTCCTTTCTCCTTCTCCGTCGTCCGCCCTACTCATTCTTCTCATCCCCCTTCCTTCTCCTCCTCCTCCTCCCCCTCCTCCTCCTCCTCCTCCTCCTCCACCTCTTCCTCCTCCTCCTCCTCCTCCTCCTCCTCCTCCTCCTCCGCCTCTTTACCCTTTTCCTTGTAAACAAGTGGCGCGCGTGCCATGGTTTTTGCACATAAGGAGGACGCGGGGGAGGACGTAGGGGAGGAGGGGAAAAGGAATGACAAGGAAAAGAGACAGAGGAGAAAAAAGGGGAGGATCATGGGGGGCAAAACGAAAAACAAACAGAGGGCGACGGAGGGAAGGAGGACAAGATTGACGAAGGATGGCGCGGCGCTGGTGCCGCGATGTGCCGTGCCGGAATGAAATAATCGAGGCGCAGGGGGCGCACTGCCTTGGAGGCAAGAAGGAACTGGGCTGGCTGCAGGGGGCCAAGAGGAGGAGCGGGGCTGGCTGCGGGGCGGGGGAAAGGCGGGCGCGGTGTCCGTGCCGTGCCGTGCCGTGCCGGAACACAACAATCGAGTCGTATGGGGCGCACCCGCCGGGGGGGGGGCGAGGAGATGGGCTGGCTGCGAGGGACGAGGAGGAGGAACGGACCTGGCTAGGGGGAGCGCGGTTCCGGTGCTGGTGCCGTGCCATGCCAGAAACAATAGTCGGGGCGGAGGGGGCGCGCCGGCTGGGGGGGGCGGGGGGGATGGGCTCGCTGCGGGGGGCGAGGAGGAAGAGGAGCTGGGCTGGCTGGGGGGGGGGAAGAGGGGGCGCGGCGCAAGTGCCGCGCCGTGCCTGGGCTGGCTGCTGGGGGGAAGGAGGAGGAGGAGGAGGAGGAGGAGGAGGAGGAGGAGGAGGAGGAGGAGCCCAGCGTAGGCGGAGGAGGAGGAGGGGGAGGAAAACGAGCAAGCAAGCAAGCAGTAACTATATGACCCATGGAAGCTCTACACATCACGTGCAGCAGAAAGTCGGATCTAGGTGGCCTAAGATGGCAGCCTCCTCATGGGTTACTCCCGCGGGCGGGGCACGCACAGGCCCAGGGACCGCCCAGTGAGGCGATGGCCTCTCGGGGGCCAGCGGCGCTGCCCGTCCACAGCAGGAAACCCACTCAGAGCTAAGGCGCTCCCCCCCCCCATCCCACGCCCTCTCGGCTTCGCTGGGGGTCTGGGCACAAAAACTCGACCCGCGTCCTCTGCAACGCAGTCTACAAGATGCTGGTCAGTGCTCTGCGTGAGCGCAGGCAGCCTCGCCTCCGAAACAATGCCCCTCACCTCAGAAGTAGCCGCCCCCCAAAAAACTCCACGGACCTGGAGCTCGAGGTAGCCAACGCTTCCTGCAAACGCCGCGGGTACAGGGGCCGTCTGTGGGGTATCCGATTCCCACCTCTGGCAGGTCCTGGGAATTGCATTGGCGGCGCGCGGACGGACTCACGAGCAGGCGGCCTCACTCCTTGCACCTCAAGAAGACCTCCCCCAGGCTGCAAAGTCAGCGAATCCGCCGGCAGAGCCTCCTGGCGGACGCCATGCCCCGACGGATCCGAACCAGAGCACGCCGGCGCTGTTACGACACCCGGCTGGCGTTGCCCAGACGGTTATGACGCGGGGCGCGCCAACGCCTTTACGACACTCGGCGCCGTTACGGGTCGTGGCCGGCTTTGCTCCATGGGATCAGAAGCCGATGGAGAAGATGCCAGGATATGCTGCAGGCCTCCAGGACCAGGTGAAGACGAACCGCCTCCATGCAAGGACGATGCCGCGAATTGTGAACATGGCGCATGCCATGCCAACTCCAGAGATGACAATGCCACTGGTGTAGATGCTGCTTCTGACATTGGGCCCAATGCCCCCGTAGCACACGATGGTACCGTCACCCTCCAGGGCTCATGGCCCCCCCATTTTCCCTCCAGACGCGCCAAGAGTTTGGCCGCGTCCCTCTGCCCCGTACTTGCGCGCGGCTTTGATGTGGGTCATGTCCGCGATGATCGCCTCCTCGAACGGCTTGTGGCTGGCGTCCACGGCCAGCGTCAGGCGCATGAGCTCGGGTTTCTCATCTTTCTTGCGCGTGGGCGTCACGCGGCACGCGGAGGAGGAGGAGAAGGAGAAGGAGAAGGAGAAGGAGAAGGAGAAGGAGAAGGAGAAGGAGAAGGAAAAGGGGCCTGCTTGCTTGCTCTCGCCTGTGGAACGATGAACTGCATGAATACAACCGCTCTCAGAAATAACAGTTCTAGGTACGTCTACGCTCAGGGCACGGGTCGTCCAAGGACCGAACGGGCCGAGGAGGGCCGAGCGGGACCTGGCTGAGCAGAACGGGAGGCCGAGCCGAAGGCCGAGGGCCACGACCAAAGAGGGGGAAAGGGAGGCGAAGAGGAACGAGGCCAAAAAACTAATAACGCGTCCGCCATCCACACCCGAAGGCAGATCTTTGACAGATGCACGAGGCCGCACTGCCATAGCTCAATGGCTACAGCGCAGCGCCCGCGCTCCGAGCTCGCCAAACCCTCATTCACTACTCAACGAGATCACAGTCTTCATCTTGGGGAAGCGAGGAGGAGTGGATGTCCTCCTCAGCGTTGTCTTATCTTTGAGGGCGTCGATCCAGGCCGAGATCTAGCCCTCCAAGTCTCCACTCGGCGCGGGCCTCACTGTCACTGTCGCTCCCCATGCTGCGGAAGCAGTCCAGGAGGAGCAGCTCGGTATCCTTCTGGCCCAGCTTCAGCACGTTCGGTTCCTCTTCCATCGCGGCTGACGGTGCCTGCGGGCTCTCGCGGCTACTCGTGCCCACCTCCTCCGCCGACAGCGCCTCGACCATCGCGCAGAGGACCGCTGGAGCTGGTGGGCCGACTCCCCGCAGGTTGGTCATCATCTCCTCGGCGTCGAGATCGTGTTGCCGCGCTGCTGCCGCGTCGCTGTCCTTCTCTGCCTTGGCCTTCTCCTTCAGTTTGCTGACCTCCGCCCTCATGTTGGTGGCCTTCACCGACAAGTCCTGCGACTCCGTCTGCACGGCCCTGATTGCGGGAGACTTCTCCTCGAACAACACCGTTCTCGTAGCTGTGCCCCACAGCGCCCGCGACCGCTGGGTGAGCTGGGCCGCCTGCGTCGAGAGCAAAAGGGGGAGCTCCTTGAAGCCGTTCCATTTCGTCGTCAGCTTGTGTTCCTTCGCCACCGCGCGGCGCCTGCCGTCTCTCCTGATCCGTAAGCTTGCCCGCCGAGCCATCTGTACCTCTAGCCCGAGCCATCTCTACCCGAGCCAAGTCCCCGTGCTACTCTCTAGCCCGAGTCGCTTCTCTGGAAGAGGAGGAGGAGGAGGAGCAGCAGGAGGAGGAGGAGGAGCATAAGGAAAAATAGGCGAAAGAGGAGGAGGAGGAGGAGGAGGAGCTCGGCTGGCTGCGGGGCGGGGGAAGGGGGGGGGGGGGGCGCGACGTCGGTGACGTGCCGTGCCAGAATAAGACGGTCGGGGTGGAAGGGGCGCGCTGGCTTTGGGGCGAGGCGGGGATAGGCTGTCTCCGGGGGGGAAGAAGAGCTGGGCTGGCTGCGGGGGAGGGGGAACCTGGGCGCGGTGCCAACGCCCTGCCGTGCCGTGAGGGAATAAAGGGCTCGGTGCGGAGTGGGCGCGCTGGCCAAGTGGGGCGAGGAGAAGCCGGGCTGGGAGCGGCTGCGCGAAAGGGGGAGGGCGTGGTGCCAGTACCGCGGTGTGCCGTGCCGGACTGAAACGGTCGGGGGTGAGGGGGCGCGCTGGCTGGGGGGTGGCGCAGAGGAGATGGTCTGGCTGCGGGAGGCACGGGGGGCAAGGTGCCCTGGTTGGGGGGCGAAGAGGAGCCTAGCTTGCGGGCGAGGAGGAACTGGGGAGGGAAGCGAATGGGAGGTGTTCACCAGTGCCGTTCCGTGCCGTGCCGAGATTTAGTCGTTGGGGCTCTAGATACAGACGCAAGCTAATAACCCCTCATTGTCGCACCCCCAGACGTATCGGAAGGGCGGGCCGGGCGCCTCGCCCACGTTTTTTCACACATTATGATTCTGATGCTTGGAGTTTACAACAACTTCAAGCATGGAGGGCGGGCAGTTTTCAACATGTTGATCTCGCATTAACGCCGCCGAAATGCGTTTTTAGATTTCGCGGCAGCTTCAAGGATGGAGGGCGGGCCCTTTTCAAGATGCTGTTCGGCCATAGCGCCTCAAACATTCGTCTTGCACGCCTGCGACAGCTTCGATGACCGAGGGCGGCTCCTTTTCAAAATATGGTTCTCGCCTTAGCGCCGCGCGCATTCGTCTTCTAAATCTGCAAACACCTCAAAGGCTTCGTAGGCTTCAAATCCAGGGTATTAGGGTTGTCAGGACGCAACAGTCACGTTGATTCTCGACGTTGAGTCCCAGGAATGGTGTTCCCGCGCGGTTTTAATGTTTTTGGGTTGTGCCTGTTGCGCTGCCAGTTCCGTCCTCTGCGTGCGGCGTTGAGCGGCGAGGGCGCGGCCGCGCTGGAGCAGGCCGTCAAGCAAGCGGTTCGAGGGCATCGCCGCGCTGACGGCGTGCTGGACAACTTCAAAGATGCAAGTGAAAAGCGCCCTTCCTCTTCCTCTTCCCCGCCACTCCTTTCGCGCTCACCTGGCTCTGGCCGCCGCGGCAGGCACCAAAGGACAGCGCGGCTGGCCGCCAATTGGCGACAGCCACGCGCATCCCCCTGGGGGGGGCCCACGCCTGGGGGGCAGGTTAGGGGACGTTCCTCTCCACAATTACTCCATCTGAATACTACTCTCCCTCTTCCCCTGATGGCGTGCTGGGAGTGGCCGACCCCCCCCGCGTACTGTTTTTTAACACACAGGATTCCAAGGAGTTGGGTTGTCGCCTGCGTTTTTTAAAAAATGCTGCTCTCGCTGAGGCGCTGGCCTCATTTCTGCTCCCGAATCGTTCCGAATCGTGCTCCCGCTGCAGCGTGGGCCTCATTTTCGGATCGGTGTTTGGCCTCCGTCGTTCAGGATGGCGTTCTCGCCCCAGCGCGGGCCTGTTTCTCGCGCGCCCATCCGCCCGCCACCACCGCGCCGCACCACCACCACCACCACCACCACCACCACCACCACCACCACCACCACCAGCACCAGCACCAGCACCAGCACCAGCACCAGCAGCACCAGCAGCAGCAGCAGCAGCAGCACCACCACCACCACCACCACAACCACGCACACACGCACGCACGCACGCGCACCACCACCCACTACGCACGCGCGCGCGGAGCCACAGGTCCGCTACGACACGCGTCCGCGGATAGAGAAAATCAGCGCCATGGTAAGGGATGGGAGGGAGGGGTAGGACGTCAGATATGACGCGAGCGCACCTGGCTTGCCTTTCCCCCCTCTCCCCTCCTCCACTGCTCCTGGTCGCCTCCCGTCCTCCCCTCCTCCTCCGCCGTCGTCGTCGGCGCCGTCATTGTCGTCGTTTGGCCTTCCTCCTCGTCGTCGTCGGCTGGGGGCGGCCCTCTGCGTCCCCTGGGACTTGCGGCCCCCCGCGGGGATGGCGTCGGAGACACTGTCCTTATCCAGGTGCAGGTTTCTGTGCCCGGACGCCCTTGGCGTAGGGACGTCAGAAGGACAGGTGCAATTCCATCGACGCTCTACGTTGGCTTTCTTCCCCCTCCGTGTTCCTCTGTTTTCCTTTCCCCCCTGCATTCTTCTTTTTCTGGGGAGTCCAGGGTGCGTGGTCGCCCTGACTTGCAGTTGGCACTCCGGTGCCGCTTGTACGGCCAAGGCGTGCTGGCAGATATCCAGCTGCCCAAGACACGGGGCCACTCCCACCCTTTGGGAGCCTCTCCTGGCCCGCGCTCCCGAGTTTGCCCGTGGCACCCGATCTGCGATAACTAACATGACCATTGGCGTGCGATTATTGTCCAGTCTACCTCCGCGAATCGGTAGTTCGATTCCCTTGGGCGGGGTGCTTGTTTGATACCGCGCGTGCAGGTTCCCCTCTTGTCCTCCTCCTCCTCCTCCTCCTCCTCCTCAGCCTCTCGTTTTCTTGTTCCTCCCTCCCCTCCTTTGCCTGTTCCCCCGTCGTGGCATGTCAGGAATTCGAAGTGTATTCTGACCTATGCCCAGTATTGAAGTGTACTGAAGCGCTGCTCCTTGCCTGTTGTTGTGTGATAACCGATGAAGTGAATGGTCGTCCGGATCAGGGGGGAGGCATTCACAACGCTTTGATACATTTTTCCTCTCTGCTCCCTCTCCGCCAGAGTCTCGGTGTCATTTTGTTGGTCGCTCTGCCTGCTCCCAGCTGCGCGCGTTCAGATTGCCGCTGAGTGCCTCCCATCGCGAAGCGATGTGTTGATACGACTTGCTATGCACGTGTCTCGTTGTGCTCGCTCGTTCGTGTATCGCGCGTGCGGGATAGCCCCCTGAGGGGCCGCGGATTTCTCAATCTCGCACGTTTCAGAACTGTCAGGACGTAGCTGTCACGTTGACACGCGGCACTGAAGACCCAGGAATTATGTGTTCGCGCGATTCAGGAATCTCAAATGTTTGTTTTTCAACGGGGCCCTTCCCGCAATGAACATACATTCTTGTAGTTAACAAGGAGGGAACTCTGGGTGCGGTGTATTGAAACATCGTTGGTACGTCTTCGGTTTACACTGGTCCTCCTCCTCCTCCTCCTCCTCCTCCTTCCCCCTCCTTCTCCACCTCCCTCTTCCTCCTCCTCCTCCTCCTCCACCTCCTCTTCTTCTTCTTCTTCTTCTTTTTCCTCCTACTCCTCCAAAGACCCCGACATCGTGGAACGCCAAGAAGATCTGGGCCGCTTCCCCGGGACCGTTCTTTCATCTCTGGCCGTTTTCTGAAGGTCCTCCTACGACGAACATTGGCAAACAACCTCGGTCGACCTGCTTCACGACGTGAAAGATCGTGTTAAAGTGTCCCCCTCCTCCTTCACCACGCCGTCCTCCTCCTACTTCTCCTGCTCCTCCTCCTCCTCCTCCTCCTTCGTGCTCCTCCTCCTTCCTCGTCCTCCTCCTCCTCCTCATTCTCCTCCTCCCCCTCCCCTTCCGGAAATCGGAAATCGGAACGAAGAGTCTGGCCGAACAGAACACAGCTCAAAACCGACCCGAAAGGAAGGGAGAGAGACGGAGAGAGAGAAAGAGAGAGGCTATGAGTGCCCCTGGGTGGCCTGACTGAAAAATCGCAGTCGGCAGCAGGGCCACCCAGGGGCGAGAAGGGGTCCTCCAATCCCCCGCCCCCGCCCTGTGACCGTCCGCATCCCCTTTCTCCAGGGTGAGAACCTGCTCTGCAGTGGGATCGGGGTAGGCGCTGAGCGTGGCCCATCTCGCGTTGCACCCTGGCTGGAGGGAGGGTGGGGAGATGTCATCACCATCATCGTCATCATCACCATCCTCATCACCTGCAGCACCATCGTCTGCATCAGCATACCATCAGCGCCAACATCAGCATCTGCATTCACATCAACATCGGCATCAACATCATCATCCGCATGAGCACCAGCATCAAAACCATCATCATCAACATCATCATCATCATCATCAACGTCCCTCCTTCCTTCCCTCCCTCCTCCCTCCCTCCCTCCCCCCATCCCTGCCCCCCCCCCATCCATCATAATTACTCCGTCTCTTTCCCCCCCCCCTTCTCCTTCTCTCTCCTCCTGGGATGGCGGCGGACGTAGGAGGGAGAGGGAGGAGGAGTGGGGGGAATGGGGAGGGGGGGGAGGCAGGGAGGGAGGGAGGCAGAGAGGGAGGGAGGCAGAGAGGGAGGGGTGAGAGAAGGCGGGAGGAGGAGGGGGGGGAGGAGGAGGAGGAGGAGGAGGAGGAGGAGGAGGAGGAGGAGGAGGAGGAGGAGGAGGAGGAGGAGGAGGAGGAGGATTTCTAGGATTTCCACCATCACGTAGATATTAAAAAACCCAACACTGCCAGGGCATGCGCAATGACCTCAAACGGCCTAGGATGGGAGTCGGACTCAGAGGTGCACGTGCACGTCCTACGCCTCCAGGACCGACCCCCCCCGAGGGGGGGGGGGCCCTGCCACCCGTCAGGCATTCCAGGCACTGGCCCGGGGCGCAGGACACCCCTCGCCACCTGGCGGGGCACCTGGTGCGAGTCTCGGGGCGGGTGCCCTGGCCTGCTCCCCCCAGTCCCCTTGCCCAAAAGGGACAAAGCAGGACTCCCCATGAGCCTGGCCGAAACCATGAGCCTGGCCGAAGCCAGACCCCCCCTCCACACCCTGGCGCGACCGCGGAATCGCCAGGCCAAGACAATGGAGGGGACCCGAACTGGCCGTAGCCGAAACGGGTTTACCGTTTAGGCCCGAAGACTGGGGTCGGTGCCCCCACTGCCGAATCCACCCACCCACCCACTGCAGTGGCGCAGCCCCCATACAGGCCACGACTAAGCGGGTTTCAGTTCCCCCGGACGCCGGGAGGTGCCGCCCACACCAACCGGCTGCCCGCCCGGGGGCAGGAGGAAGAGGAGGAGGAGGAGGAGGAGGAGGAGGAGGAGGAGGAGGAGTTCGAGGTGGAGGTGGGAAGAGGACGATGACGGCAAGGACGGCGACGCCTCCCTCACCTCCCCTATAGCCTAGAGTTCTGATCAGGTTTTCGAGGGGAAGCGACGCCTTCAAAAATCTGAACATCCCAGGATGCCCTGGAAAGTGCGGAAAGACTTCACAATACTCTCATCGAGGATGGCAGGAGAAGGACGAGGAGGAGGAGGAGGAGGAGGAGGAGGAGGAGGAGGAGGATAATGTGGAGGAAAAGGAGGAGAAGGATGAGGAGAAGGAGGAGGAGGAGGAGGAGGAGGAGGAGGGGACGGATGGGTTTTGCCAGTCGTGCCAAAAAATGTTCTCGACCCGGCTACGCCTCATTGCGCACTGGTCCAGACCGCAGAATTCTTGTTGGCTGTGGGTCGTAGTGAGGGCATCGCCCTTGTCGGCCGAGAGAGTCGCGCAGCTGGATGCCCTCGACGCCGCGGCCAGCCGGGCCGCCAGGAAGGCAGGACACAGCCGGCCCCTCACGGACGGACCTGTGAAGCAGGCGCCTGCCGTTTGAACGAATCTCGGTCTTACCATTGCCCCCCTTGCGCGCGACCTGTCCCTTTGCTGAACTCAGGGACTGAATGCTTGTTTGATGCCCTCTGTTGAATCTCCGCCGGGAAGAGAAGAAGGGGGAGCAGGAGGACGAGGAGGAGGAGGACGACGACGATGATTGGAAGGACGGAAGAAAAGGTCTTTAGGGAAACGACGCCTGGACACAGAGGCTTTTCCCGAGGACCGCCTTTTCATCTTGAGCCTTTCTTTGACGGCCCCAGGGCTCGTAGAGGCGAAAAGCTGCGCGCTGCAGATTTCGCCGCACCCCCCCTCCCTTTGTCAATCCCCCCATGTGATCCTCGTCGTGTAGCTTTCAGGTCTTACATCGGGGCTCTGACCGGACGATCGAGGCGATTCGGGCACCTGCGAAACGCTCTCGGCGAGGCGCAGCTGCTGACGAGCATCCCGCGGCTAGAAAAACGCCGAGAACCGACGTCAACGTCCGAAGACCTCTAATCTCGAACCCCTTTACATTTAGCGACTCTCGTTGTTGGTCTCTCTTTCTCTCTCTCTCTCTGCTTTCTTTCTTTCTGTATAGATGTAAATGTATGCGTGCACACATGAATACATACAGACACACAGACAGACAGGCAGGCAGACAGACAGACAGACAGACAGACCAGCTGACTGACTGACATACATACGTACTTTATATACGTCAGCGGCTAGGCATAAGGACTGCACCGGCGGATAGGGCGTCTGTATGATAGCATACATATATACATACATACATGCATGCATACATGCATTCATACACACATGCATGCATACCTATATGCACACGTACATACATACATACATACATACATACATACATACATACATACATGCATGCATGCATGCATGCATGCATACATACATACATACATACATACATACATACATACATACATACATGTATACATGCATACATACATACATACATACATGCATAGATGCATACATACATGCATGCATACACGTACACGTACATACATACACACATACACATACCCATACCCATACACATAAACATACACATACACATACACATACACATACACATACACATACACATACACATACACATACACATACACGTACACGTACACGCACACGTACACGTACATGCATACATGCATGCATACATACAGACAGACGCACACATCCATACATACATGTACATACACGCATATGTATATATGTATAGGTGTACACAGATAAGTCGATGTTCTGGTCTCGGGCCCCCTGTACTTGTCGACCTTTCCCCCGGGACCGCTTCTGCGTCCCGAGTTCCCCAAACACCTCAGTCAGACTCGACACGGCCGAGCCTCTGGAACTCTCGGCTCTCTGCACGGCGGGGCGGCCCGCGACGGCGCCGTTGGCGCCTGGGCTTGGACGCCTCGCCGAGGCGCCGCCTGGTGGTCGCGGACTGGAGGCGGCCCATGCCTGGCAGCGGAGGCTGGAGAGGGGGCGGAGGCCGAGACTGGCGGGCGAAGGGGGGGCGGAAGCCCAGACTCCCTCCTCCTCCTCCTCCTACTCCTCCTCCTCCTCCTCCTTCTCCTCCTCCTCCTCCTCCTCCTCACGTCGTGGAAAAACGCAGAACACATGGTCGTCGTGCAAATTTCAGCCTCGGGGGGCCCTCGCCGGGCCCCTGGGGCCGTCAGAAGAGACAGCCCAGGACGAGAAGCTGGTCCCGCGGACTGGGTTGAGACATCCGGGGGTCGACATTGGAGGAAACAGTTATGACGCCGTCGGGGGTCTGGAGAGGGGGGTGAGGGGGGAGGGAAGGGGGGGAGGGAGGGGGCGATGCAAGGGCCCATGAGGAGGGAAGAGAAACAGAGGCGGAAGTCGGAGGAGGAGGGGGAGGAGTCCAGGAGTCCCAGGAGGAGGGAGGCGAAGGGCTCGAGGATGGGGACGGAAGCTGGAGGAGGAGTCCAGGAGGAGGGAGACGAAGTCTGGGGGGAGGGGGCGGAGGAGGGGGGATGAGAGGGCCGAGGAGGGAGGAGGAGGGAGGAGTGAGGATAGGGGGGCGGAGGAGGGGAGGGGAGGAGTGAACCGAACGGAACACCTCCGATCCAGGATGCGCTCTGCAGCATGACTGATAATGGAGCTGTTGTTGAGGTGAGCTGGACCTGTATCCAGCAGGAGGAGGGGACATGCACCCTGCGCCAAAGATCCCCCGAGACCCCTTCTCCTCCCTCCTATATTTTTCTCACCCAGCTCGTCCCCACCCTCCAACTCAGCCCCGTCCTTCAAACTCCTGATTCCTCATCCTCCTAACTCCTAGTTCCTCGCTCTTCACTCATCGTTCCTCACTCTTCCTCTTCACTCTTCATCTTCCTCCACCTTCTCCTCCTTCTCCTCCTCCTCCTCCCCTTCTCCTCACTTCCCACTCCTCACTTCCCACTCGTCAATCCTCACTCCTCACCCCTCACTCCTCACTCCTCACTCATCCTCCTCCTCCTGCTCCTCCTCCTCTTCCTCCTCCCCCTCCTCAGCAGCAGCACAAGCAGCAGCAGCAGCAGCAGCAGCATCATCATCATCATCATCATCATCATCATCATCAGCATCATCATCATCATCATCAGCATCAGCATCAGCATCATCATTATCAGCATCCTCATCATCAGCAGCAGCAGCACCATCATCATCATCATCATCATCATCATCATCATCATCATGTTCATCACCATCATCATCGTCATCATCATCATTATCGTCATCATCGGCAGCATCACCATCATCCTCATCATCAGCAGCATCAGCATCAGCATCATCATCATCATCATCAGTATCACCATCACCATCATCATAAAATACATCATCACCACCAGCATCACTATCATCATCAGCAGCATCATCGGCATCGTCGTCAGCATCATCACCACCATCACCACAACTATCATCATCATCATCATCATCATCATCATCATCATTATCATCATCATCAGCATCAACATCATCATCACAAAAAAATCAACAACAACACCCTCATCATCGTCACCGCCACCACCGTCAACATCAGCAGCAACAACAGCATCGCCATCGTCATCATCACCGTCGTTATCATCATCATAATCAACATTATCAGGATAAGCAGCACCATCATCATCATCATCATCATCATCATCATCATCACCATCATCCTCGTCGTCATCATCATGATCATCAGTATCATCATTCACAGTATCATCCTCACCATCATCATGACCAGCACCACCACAAGCATCATCATCATCAGCAGCAGCATCACCATCCTCCTCCTGATCACCACCATTATCATCATACTAAGCAACATCGTCATCATCAGCAGCAGCCTATTATGTATCATCATCACCATCACCATCATTACCAACACCATCGCAATCGCTATCACCACCACCATCATCATCATCATCATCATCATCAGTATCACCACCATCATCATCGTCAGCCTCATCATCAACATCATCATCATTATCATCATCATAGCCATCGTCATCATAATCGTCATCATCATCAGCAGCATCATCATCATCAGCAGCATCAGTATCATCGTCAGCATCATCATCATCATCATCATCATCATCATCATCATTATCATCATCATCATCATCATCATCATCAGCATCATCATCATCATCATCATCATCATCATCCTCTTCCTGCTTCGTCTCCTCCTCCTACTCCTCGTCTTCATCCTCCTCCTCCTCCTCCGGACTGCGCCTCCTCCTCCCCCTAAGCGGAAGAGAGTCGCGGCGACATATGCTTCCCCATGGTGCCCTGTCCTCGATCGGTCGATCTATCTAGGGTTGAACTTTTCCCAGGTATTCACCCTTTCTGGGCCGTCGGGAGGCCTCTCGTCGCCCCTCGAATCCTTGCCAGAGCGCACTCCTGGAGAGTTCAGGGGGAAGACTCTCGACTCCCACCCCCAAGCCCCATCGCGTCGTGAAAGGAACGAGACTTCAGGATGTTGTTGATGTTCGGCCTCTGGAAGCCTGTATGGCATTTGTCTGGCCGCGGGAGGGTTCAAAAACACTTAGGATGAAGCACTGGTATAGGGGAAGGGTTCCAGAGCTCGGGGGGTCCACGTTGAGAATTACTCGGCGTGGAACTCCCCACTTGCGCATCTCGTTCCTTAGCACTTCCTGCTGTGAGCGTTTGATTGTGAGGGTCTGGGTGTGGGAGTGAGTTCGAATGGACGACGGCTACGACGACGGCCAAGGCGTCAGCTATGTACGACGCGGGACGACGACGCCGACGCCGACGCCGACGCCGACGCCGACGCCGACGCCGATGCCGAAGCCGACGCCAACGCCGACGACGACGTCGACGACGACGACGACGGCGACGAAGACGACGACGAAGTCGACGACGACGACGGCGACGAAGACGACGACGACGCCGACGATGACGACAACGACTCACAAACAGACAAGCGGTGAGAAGGCCCCCTTTCCCTCTCCTTCGTCTACCTCCGCGTCGTAGCCCCTCCCTTCTCTCCCGCCCTCCTCCCTTATCCCTCCTCCTGCGTCCTCCTTCCTCCTCCCTCCTCCTCCTCCCTCGCGGCCGTCCTTATCCCTCCTCCCGCGTCCTCCTCCCTCCTCTTCATCCTCTTCCTCTTCCTCCTCGTCCTCTCTCCTCCTCCATCCTCCCGCATCCCTCCTCCTCCCTTGCAAATGTCCCCGTTCCTGGCGGCCTCATCCTCCTTATCTCATTTTTCCTCTTCCTCCGCGTCGTATCCCCTCCCTGCTCTTCCTCCCTCCTCCCTTTTCCTTCCTGTCTTTTCCATCCTTTCCTTTTCCCTCCTCCCGTGTCCTCCTGCGTCCTCCTCCGTCCTCCATCCTCCTCCCTGGCGGCCGTCCAATTTCCCTACATCGAGATTAAAGGAATCGTAAATGCAGCACGTACACCTCATTCGAGACATCCCAACGGTATGAGCGCGAAGTGGCGAGTGGCATGACCCCTGATGGCCCCACCTGGGGTGCTGAAGCCAACGCCTCGCTCGAGATATCCCCACGACGTGCTCTGAAAGCAGAGCAGCCCGAGGCGCAGGAACAAGCAAACCGCCTGAGGCATCCCCGCGATTTGGGCGCGAACTGGCAAGTGTCTTACCCCCTGGCGGCTCCTGCTTGGGGTGTTGGGTGCTGAAGCCAGCGCCTCGCTCGAAACATCCCCACGAACTGCTTTGAAAGCAAAGGAGTCTGGGCAACCAAACAGGCAAACCGCCGAAGACATTTCCACAATCTGGGCGCGAACGGGGCCGTGCAACCACCCCTGGCGGCCCCCCCTTGGTGTGCTGAAGCTAGCGCCTCGCTTGAGGCATCCCCACGACATGCTTTGAAAGCAACCGACTCTGTGCAGCAAAGCAAGCAATGTGCCTGAGACACCCGCACACTGTGGACACGAACGGGGCCGTGCAACCATCCCTGGCGGCCCCACCTTGAAGCACTGGAGCCAGCGCCTGGCTCGAGACATCCTCGCACTCTGCTCTGAAAGCAAAAGGGGTCTGGACAACCAAGGAACCATTACCTCTCCCACAATCTGGGCGCGAACGGAGCCGTGCAACCACCCCTGGTGGCTCCCCCGTGGGGTGCTGAAGCCAGCGCCTCGCTCTAGACATCCTCGCGATCAGCTCTGAAAGCAAAGGGGTCTGTAACCAACCGAGCAAGCCGCCTGAGGCATCCCCACAATCTGGGCGCGACCGGGACCGTGCAACCACCCCTGGCGCTCCTGCTTGGGGTGCTGTAGCCAGCGCCTAGCTCTAGGCATCCTTGCGATCTGCTCTGGAAGCAAGGGAGCCGTGCCTGAGACATCCCCACAATCTGGGCGCGACGGGGGCCGTGCAACCACCCCTGGCGGCTCCTGCTTGGGGTGCTGAAGCCAGCGCTTCGCTCGAAACATCCCCACGATCTGCTTTGAAACCAGCTGGCCTGGGCAACCAAACAAACAAACCGCCTCAGACATCCCCACAATCGACCGTACCACCCTGGACGGCTCACAGTTGGGTGCGGAAACCACGCAAGCCTGCGTACGAGTGCGTCGCACGCCCAAGTGCGATTCCGAGTGTGAGTTGAACGACTTTGAATGTGAAAGAATTTGAATGTGAGCGCGTCTGCATATGAGCAAATCTGAGTGCGAGCGAGTCTGCCGCTGTGTAAGTCTGCGCACGACTAACTCTGAGTGCGGGTGAGTCTGGGTATGGCTGGGTCTGAGTGAGGAAGAGGAGGATGTGAGCGAGTCTAGGCGTGAGTGGATCTGAATGTGAGTAAGTCTGAGTATGAGCGGGTCTAAGTCCAGAAGAGGAGAATACGAATGAGTCTGAGTGTGAGGGTAAGCGAGTCTGAGTCTGAGCGAAACCGAGGCCGACTGAATCTCAATGCGGGCGACTATGGATATGAATGCATCTGAATGGGGAAGGGAAGAAGTGGGGGGAGAGGGAAGTGTGAGGTGTGAGCCAGAGGCGTCCGAGTGCGAGCGAGTCGGAATGCTGATACGCAAGCCTGTGAGGTGAGGAGCCGGAGGTGTAAAAGTAATAATTGCCCCGCGACGTGCCCAACCCAACTGCAGCGACTGAACCGAACAGTTGGCCAAAGCAGTTACGGATGATCCATCTGTCGTGAGAGCTACATGGGAAACTCCCGCGCTGCGGGACTTACGGGACACCGATCGGAGGGCGAGAGCGGGATGGACGGAACCCTCGGCCCGAAGGGGAAAGCGCGGGAACGGCGCGGAGACGGCGCAGCAGCAGCAGCAGCAGCAGCAGCAGAAGGAGGAAGGGTACGTAAGGGGGAAAAGGACGACGACCAAGAAGGAAGGAAGGAGGGGGCAATGTTTCAACTCTCACCCATGTGCAGCGGCATCCCGAGAACGATTGTTTATAGAGCTAGTGCAAGAATTGAGCGAGGCCGAGCTGCACTGCCTGCCGCTCGGCCTCGCTCGTGCACTTGTCCAAAAAGCGCGCAAGCGTGCCGCGGGGTCCCGTATCATCAGGAGATAATCGTTCGCCGTGGCCCTAGAGAGTATTACATTTCGCAGGGCCCCAAGCATGGCGAGGTCTAGCCTGACTCCCCGCAGGACACCACTATGCGGCACCCCCCAGCAACCCTCGAACGTGGCGACCGTTTGGCACTTCGCGGACCCCCAGGCATGGCGAGGTTGAATCTGGATCCCCGTAGGACACCACGATGCTGTACATCCCAACAGCCCTCGAACGTGGCGACCGCTTCATATTTCGTGGACCCCCAAGTATGGCGAGGTCTAACATGGATCACCGTAGGACACCACTATGATAGGTCCCCAGCAGCCATCGAACGTGGCGGCCGTGTCACACTTCGCCCCACACACACACACACACACACGACACACACGACACACACACACACACACACTACACACACAACACACATACACACGACACACTCTCACACACACATACACAACACACACACAACACACACACACACATTTTGCGCCGGCGGCTAGGCAGAGGGACTGCGCCGGCGAGTAAAGCGACACACACACACACTCAGGCATGGCGAGGTCTAATCCGTGTCCCCGTAGGACCACTATGCTGGAACCCCTTGCAGCCCTCGAAAGTTGGTCACGATTTTACACTTCGCGCCCGCCCGCCCCCCCGAGCACGGCGAGGTCTAACCTGGACTCCCGTAGGGCCCCACTATGCTGGACCCGCCCAGCAACGGCAACATGTTCACACGTCGTGCCACCCCACAGACATGGCGAGTCGAATCTGGACCCCGGTCGGACCCCACTTTGCTGAACTCCCCAGCAATCCCCTGAAAGTGGCGACGGCTTCACACTTCGAGCTTCCCCACAGTATGGCGAGTCGAATCAGGATCCTCGTAGGACCCCACTACGCTGGACCCCCAGGCAGACCTCGATAGTGGAGACGGTTGTACACTTCGCGGCCCCTCCGTGTATGGCGAGGTTGAATCTGGATCCCCGTAGGACCCCACTGTGCTGGACCCTCCCAGCAGCTGTCGACAGTGGCGATAGTTTCACACTTCGCAGCCCCCGAGCATGGCGAGGTAGGAGGCAGTTAAGAACTAAGTGGGAAGAAGGTGGGAGAGAGGAAGAGAGAAAAAGAAGAGGAGGGAGGCGGGAGAAGGAAACGGAAGGCTAGAGACAGCGATGCCCATTCAAAAAACGGGCCCGACGGAAGGCTGGACACAACAACCCCATCCCTGAATATATGGGTGATTTAAATCTACTTATGGGCTCTGAGACGGGGCAACCCACACATTGAACGCGCACTTGGGTGGACCAGCCAGACACGACTTCAACAATAAGCTGGAAACACACCTTTTTGGGCGTCGCAGCCCCACGCGCCGCGGCGACGGGACATAGAAGCAAGACACACACACACACACACGGCTGCAGGTAGTCCGAGGCTCGACTTTGAGGAACAAGACCTGAATCCCCAGTCGGATTCACATAAGCGCTGGACCCACACGCAGAACGCGATCGTGCCGTCCGCACCAAGGCCGCGCGGTGGGAATACATGCGGCCACACGTACATCCAGGTGTCACCAAGGCTGTCCACATCACGCGGCCCGTTCCAGAAAGCCTTACCCCCGAAGGGCTGGCATCTCATCTCTTGGGGGCAAACTTCGCTTCCGCCAACTCCCGCCAGCCTCCCGCCGGCTTCCCACACTGGAGCCGCCCCCATTATGATTCCGCTGGCTTCCGCGACGTCCGACAGGCCTCCGCTGAGGAAGGGGAGGCCAACTGTTCGATGCCCTCGAGCGCGGCTCTTTTCTATAGCGCCCCGTGCGCATCCAGATTCCTGGTGTAAGAGGGCAGCGCGGGGTTGTGCATGTGTTGTATATGAGAGAATGGTGTCAAGACAGATTCGAGCCCAGTAGCGCCTATCAGTGTCAATCAATGTAACTATTCACGCCTATTAGCGCCCGTTGGCGCCTATTAGTGTCTACTGGCGCCGATTAGCGACTGCTGCTGAGCAGTAGCTAAGTGCTGATGGCCAGACACGACGTTGACCCATGCCGAACACTACGATCACGCAAAACACACCTAAGTAAGAGGGAAGCGCGGGGGGAGGGGGGGGGCGGTTCCCTCAGACGGCGCACGCGTCTGGCTGTGAGCTCTGCGACACCAAACCAAACAAAAACCCTGCTTCGAGAAGGCACCGCCCTCCATCCGTGTGGCAGTAGCGTCCATCAGCTGCGCAAATGTGGGAGCATTCTACGTGCCAAGTTTGAAAAACACACACACACACAAACACACACACACACGAATGTACGCGGCGCGAAGACAGAAAATGCGCACCTTGAAGACGGGCCGTCCTCCATCCGTGCAACCGTCGGAAATTTGCACGGCAAGCGCGCGCGGCACAAAGACGCGAACCACATCTTAAAAACTGTGTGCCTTCCATCCGTGAAACCACTGGGTGCGTTCAAAATGGGCTTGGACAGGGGGAAGACGAGAGCCACACACTGAATAACACCCGCCCCCCATCCGGCAAACTGCCAGAAACTGCCAGACACTTAATTATGAAGAGGAGAGGACGCAAGGGGGCCCATAGAGGGCACCGAAGTATCCGAGGGCCTCTAGAGTTCTCAGGAGGATTTCGCGAAGGCTTCTGAAACACAAAACGCATCTGGGCGACGATCAGAAACGGGTCTTGCGCGAGATGATGCAGCGACCTTACGCCGCGGCTTGCGCGGGCCGCTGGCGTGGCACGTCACGTTAGAAGCGAGGGCGCTTACGCGCGACCTTACGCGGCCAACTTACGCGCCAATGTCGGTGAAGACGACCCCGTTTTTGGTGCGTCGCCCATCTGAGGAGAGGGTTCGTAGCTTCACTATCCTGGCAGAATGCTGCCACTCCCGCGCGCGGCCCGTCCCCCTGCGCCCACTTCAATTTCAGTGTTCGCGCAGGGCGCCGCGAGATGCAATATTTCTCTCGTCGGCCGCGACTGACTCAGCATCGAAAGTCGGACAGGGGGGCACGAGACATTGAAAACAATGGCTGCACGACGTTCCCGGGGGAGTGCAGGGAAAGCGGCACCGGACCCCAAGGCGCTCCCCGGGGTCCAGGACCCGCCTCCCGTTTCCAGGGCACTACGGCGAAAGCAGAGGGCAGAACCACCACCATCAGCATGAGCATCCCTGCCAGCGAAGCCCTTTCGCAGTCACACCTCAGGAAGGAACATGACAGGGCGGGGCTGCTCAGGAAGCGCCGAAAGGCATTTTGCTGCAAGCGGCAATCCTGGGCGTCGGGACTGCGCTCCCTCCCTCGAGAAAGGCACCTCGGGGCCCCTTCCCCTCGGGGCCCCCTCGAGGGGTGGGGGCGACGGGCGCGACGAGAGAGAGAGAGAGAGAGAGATCACGAGGCTGGGCGCCGAGCGCACCCGCGGCCGAAAAAGGCGGCCCCCGGCGACAGGCGGCACCGAAGGGCTCAGGGCCGAGGGGCACGGAGCCCGGCGCCGCCCCCGCGGGAGGGGGCGAGGACGAGCGCGACACGCGCCCAGGCCGCACGACCCCGCGCCCTCGCGCACCCGCGGGCGCGCGACGCGCTCCTCGGTCTTCGCGCCCTGGCGCCGCCGCCCATGGGGCCGAGATGCGCGGGGCGCGGCTGTCTTCGCGCCCCCTCGTGGGACCTGACTGGGGCACCTCAGGCGACCATGACCACCGCGACGCCCACGACGACGACGACGACGACGACGACGACGACGACGACGACGACGACGACGACGACGGCCGGCCAGGAAGGGGCACGGGTGGCTCGGGGTCGCTGATGACGGGCCGTCGAGTCTGAAGGACGTATCGGGTCAGGAACCGCGGGCGTTCCAGAGCGCCAACGGCGCGCTGCAAGGGCGCTGGGGCGTTTTGGAACGCTCGCTCTGGGACGGCTTATCCTTTCCGTACGGCAGGCTCGTGTCGAAACGACTTCGGTGTTGGTTTCTGACACCGCGTGGATGGATCGTGCAACCCTGAACGATCGCGGCTTCCCGATCGCACGTATCGTTCGAGATCGGCCAATTCAAAACCACACGCGGGTCCCAACCACTCACGCCCGCGCTGGGCTCGCTGCCGCGTCGACACGACGCGAGCCTGCCGTAGCCCAGACCTGCCTGAGGAGGTCGGACAGGCCTGGGAAGAAATTGGCGAACACTCATGCCACATTCATATGTCAATGGCATCCCCCCCCAATGATCAATGTTGGCGGTGGGTTGAATGAGGTGCACTTCGACCGCAATCTTCCTCGCGCGTGCCAACTTTGAATTTGGGGGAGAGGGGGGGAGTGTCCATTCATGGTTTCCCTCTGCCGGACAGGGGAGGCGGAGGAGGCGAAGCAGGAGGGGACGGGAGCGGGCGAGAAGCTGAGAGCACCCTCGAGGTATGCGATGTACTGCTTGGTGTCCGGCTCCCCGTAGGCAATCGACTCCACCCCCTCCGGCGTCTGTATGCGCTGGGCGAAGGTGTGGAACCGTCGGCGGCCTGGCGTGACATGAAGGAGCGAGGTGGTGAGGAAAGTAAAGAGCGGGGACGGCACACCAGAGAGGGGGGGGGCGGCCTCGACCAACTACGGGGGTGGGCGCGTGGCGCCGTAGCGCTCAATTGATGACGTCAAGGGGCCCGTTTCCGAGTGCACACCACTGCTGCACAGAGAAGGGCAGAAGAAATCACAAGACAGCTCGCCGCTTGGGCCCTACCGCCAGCCCAAACGGCGAGCATAAATCGGGCGTAGCCCCGCACGCATTCGCATGCCCACACTTCGTCCTCGTAATGCTCGTAGTCATCCCCGTCCTCCTCCGCATCCTGATCGTCGTCGTCCTCCTCCTCCTCCTCCTCGTCCTCCTCCTCATCCTCCTCGTCTTCCTCGCCTTCCTCCTGCTCCATCCACCTCCTCGTCGTCCTCGTCTAAGACCGAGTCCTCGTTTCTCTTTCACCTCCTGCTCATTCTCTATCTCCTGGCACCTCGGCGGCCGAGAATAAAACCGTCTCCTATCAGTTGCGCCATAGGTTGCGCCCTCGGCGGCCGACAATAAAACCTTGTACTATCGGTTGCGCCATGGGTTGCGCCCTCGTCGGCTGAGAATAAAACCGTCTCCTATCGGTTGCGCCATGGGTGCGCCCTCGGGGGCCTAGAATACAACCGTCTCCGATCGGTCGCGCCATTGGTTGCGCCCTCGGCCGCCGAAGGTAAAACCGTCCCCTATCCGTTGCGCCACAGGTTACGCCCTCGACGGCCGAAGATAAAAATCATCCTATCGGTTGCGCCATAGGTTGCGCCCTCGGCGGCCGAAGATGAAACCGTCTCCGATCGGTTGCGCCATAGGCTGCGCCCTCGGCGGCCGAGAAAAAAAAACCCTCTCGTATTAGTTGCGCCACAGGTTGCGCCCTTGGCGGCCGAAGATAAACCGTCGCGTAACGGATGAGGCCAATCTGTTCATTTTTCAGTTCAGTTCAATTTTTCAGTTTACCGTGCGAGAAACAAATTCGGGCTACGCCCGACATCAATTGCGATGTCTGGCATTGAAACATGATGATAACAGATAGCTGCGAATGTCGCCTGCCCATCTCTTGCGTGGACGATTCGGCAACCTGCCTTTTACTCTTCTGTCCCTGCCGGCATCACACATAGCGGCTCGCAGTGACCATCTTCCTGAGGAAGACGACGTAACCCGGTGTGCGAAACAGGAGCAGAGAGCAATGAGCATCTTGGACATGGAAGCAAGAGGAATGGAAACTAGTGGGCAGGAGCCGCAGGGGTCATGCAATCCCGCCCAAAAGAAAAACACTTCCAATGACAAACGAAGTCAGTAGCCCGCGAGCCCCGGTGGGATGTGATGCGATTTTGCGGCTCCTCCTCCCAAGAAGGGCTTCGATCCACTGAGAGCTCATGCAGCATCCATACCCCCGCAGAGCTCCGACGAACATCTCCGAGCCTATGGGCCCAAACCGCTCAAACCTTTCCCTGGGACCGTCCTTTCGTCCTGGGTCGTTCCGTTGACCGTCCCGTGGCCTTCGGAAGCCGAAGATGCTGGGGAAGATCGGGCCCGAGATTTCAAACACCTCAGGAGGTCTTGGCCCGTCCCAGCGAGCGGCGCTTTTCTTGACAGGCAGGCCGAACAGCACCTCAGGGAGGGCAGAAGGGCACACCAGGCTCGCCCTTGGAGCCTGGGCACGCCGCGGGCCCGCAGCCGAGGTTTGTTTTTCCTGTTTTGCTAAAGCGTGGCCTCAATATCTCCTCCTCTCCTCCTCCACCTCCTCCTCCCCATATCCCATCCTCGCCGCGTCCTGCTCCTCATCCTCCTCCGCCTCCGCCTCCTCGTCCGCCTCATTGTCATCCTCCTCGTCCTCCTCCTCCTCCTCCTCCTGCTCCTCCTCCTCCTCCTCCTCCTCCTCCTCCTCCTCCTCCTCCTCCTCCACCCACCCCTCCACCTCCTCCTTATAGATAAGTCCTCCCTGTCGCACCACGGGACGTGTCCGTAGGCCGGGTCCGGCGTTTCGCGTGACACAACCTCGCCAATTGCGATCCTGAAGGTTGAGCTCGGCAGCGGCTTCAAATTCATGGCGGCTGGGTAGCTGTCGAAATTTGGTTCTCGCCTCAGTGCCGCGCACATTCGTCATACATCTCTGTGTCCGCTTCAAAGATGAAGGCCAGCTCGTTTTGGAAATGTCGTTCTCGCTTGGTCGCCGCGTCTTAGGCATGTGTGACCGCTTGAAGGATGGAGGCCGTCTTGATTTCAAGATGTTGTGTTCGCCTTCGCGCCGCGAGCACTCATGCGACCCAGCCCTCACCATCTGGTGCAAAAGCAGCGCATACCCATCCAACCCAACCCGCAGCACCTCATTCCAAAAAAACATATCATTCTATTCACGACCACGCGACCCAATTCCCACCATTGTAGGTAACAACCGAAGCCTTCCCATCCGACCCCATCCTCATCATCCGATGCAACTTAACATACACCAGTGAACACCCGCACGGCCCAACCTTCATCATCCGATGTAAAGGATATGTTCGGTGCACATCCATCTGGCCCACCCTCACCATCCTACACAACAAATGCAACCCGGTACACATCCATCCGACCCAACCCTTACACTCCGATGTGGAATAACAGCGATCGATGCGCATATGTTGATCACCGACATCGGCCCACTCCCTGGCCCAGAAGAGCACACGAGATATAACTAATCACTTCGCCACAAATCAACAGCAAACACCTAATACATCGACGCGCGTCGGGCACCCTCGCCGAACCTGATGTTGGACCCAAGCGCCCCCGAGGCTGCTCAGGCGATCCCGGACGCTTCAAGATGCTCCCAGGCGCTCCCAAACGCTACATTCCCTCCCAAAGCGCGCCCTGGCTCGCCGTCGCCACCAGCAGCAACAGCATCCACATCCTCATCTTCATCTCCCTCGTCGCCGCAAGAGGCCTCAAGGAACAATTGAATTCAGATCGCGGTGACGCGCGGACCACACATGATTTTCAGGATGGGGTTGTCGATTTGCTGACGCCGCACACCATTGTTTCATACAGCGAAGGGACGGTTAGACGGCGGGCCGTTTTCAAGAAGGAGTTCTCTCCCTGGCGCCCTGCATACTCGGCATCCAATGTGTCCGTAACTGCGCGAGTGGAAGGCGAGTCCTTGTCAAGACAGTGGGGGCATTGAACAAGGGGCCCGTAAATCAGAAATCCAGGGTCTGGAAATTAGTGGAACTTCAATCGTGGATCGGCCATGGATATGCCTGCCGCCCTCATCAGAAATGGAATCCACCAGGGTCTGAAGCCTCCTGGGCACATTCCTGAACAAACACCCCCCACCGTACCGGGGTCTGCCATTCGCCTCGCGCGCGTTCGAATACAAAATCAACCATCTACTCTCATATGCCCCTTCCTCGACTTATACGACCAGGCGCTCCATGTTGTGAAACAGCTATAACGGATGGAAAACAGCTCCTCTTTCGAAACGGGGCGCTCGCGGAAAACTTCCGCGAAGCATACGTCCACGACCCTGGCATCCTGCCACGGTTGGAAGGATGAAGGGCATATTTCGCGGAAGACTTCCGCGGGGCATACGTCCACCACTTCGGCACCCTGCTAAGATGATATGGATCGAGAGCATGTGCTTTCCGAAATGGGGCTGCCATGAGCGTCCTTCAAGTGGAGGGCGTTGCAACAGGCGTCGTCGTCTGACTGGCTGACCGACAAGCCTCTCGTCATTCAAGGGGGTACTCGTATGGACTTACGAAGCAATGACTAGGGGCGGGAGGGTGTCATATAGCATCGGTTGATGCATTTCGGTTTTACTCTGGTGTTCCTCCTCCTCCTCCTCCTTCTCCTCCTCCTCCTGCCAGGGACAGGCATCTCCTCGTGAGTCGTTGTTTGACTGTTCAGGGGCCAGGGAGAAGGCCCCCTGGATGCTGAAGATGTCCGAACACCTTTCGCTTCGTGATTCTCGCCGCGGCGCGGCGAAGGTCTGGGACCCCCCCTCTCCCCAACTGCAAAAAGACGCCATCCCTCCTCCTCCTCCTCCGCCTCCTCCTCCTCCTCCTCCTCCGCCTCCTCCTCCTCCTCCTCCTCCTCCTCCTCCTCCTCCTCCTCCTCCTCCTCCTCTTCCTCCTCCTCCTCCTCCTCCAGGGTCCTCCCCGCTTGTCCTCATCATCCCCTCCTCTCAATCAGCAAGAAAACACAAAACCTCGAATATTCCCCAAACCTCCGACGCCATGACACTCTCACCGCGGGGGCCGCAGACGTCTGCCCCCCCCCCCCCCACCTGGGGCCGGCTTCTCATCCAGGGCTGTTTTTTACAGTCCAGGGGCCCGTCGAGGGCCACCAGACATCGAAAATAGCTGAAAACCTCCTGTCATGGACTTTGTGTCACGGAGACAGGAAGTGGACAAGAAGTATGGGGGCCCCTCCTTTTTTCCATGCTCGAGGAGAAGACGGAGGAGAAGGAGGAGAAGGAGAGGGATGATGATGATGATGATGATGATGATGATGATGATGATGAGGAGGAGGAGGAGGAGGAGGAGGAGGAGGAGGAGGAGGAAGCGAAGGAGGAGGAATTGGTGGGCGCCGACTGGAAAGCGTTCGCGGGGAGGGAGGATACTCTCCGCGGGGAGACTGGTCAAGGGAGCTCACGGCTGTCGGCGTCCTCTCTATTCCTCATCCATGTCAAGATCGGGTACTGCACAATCCTCAGGCGGCGGCTGCGCCGCTGGCCAATGCTCAGGGGGCGCATCAACTTGAGCCTGCACCTTGGCGGCCTGTCTTGTGGCCTGCTGGGCCGCACTAGCCTCCCTGACCTGTTGCAGCCAAGGCTGCGCATACCGAATGCAACAGGTAGCAAAATGATCAACCACCCCCAGCTGCTGAACAATATATTGCGCACGTAAGCTGGAAGCGAAAGCCTCGAAAACAGCAGCGCCAGAGTCCTCCGCAGCTCCAGCCTGCAGCGCTAGAGTGGATTGGCGAGGGACCCCATCTGCTCCAGCTGGAGCTGGACGCGTGCATTCTCCTTCTGGTCGGCCTGCTGCTCAAGCTCAATGACCGTCTGCTGCTTAGTGGCAATCGCTTTCTTTTCAGCCTCAACCGAAGCCTTGAATTTAGCGGCAGTCTGATCAAACTTCTGGAACTTGTTGCCAAGGCCGTGCACATGCGTGCCCGAGGGCTTGGAAGCATGAGTCTCTTGCCGTAGCTGGCGCACCGAAGTCTCAGCAGCAACATACCCCTCAACAGTCGTAGGATCCACACATTTGGCCTTCGCGGACACTGGCAGAGCATCAACATTCCCCTCGCAGACCTCCAACTCCTTCTGCTTGGAGTCCCTTTCCATCGCGGTGGGCGGGGGCTTCAGAGTGGGGTGCCTCAGAGTCAGATGGCTTCGGACGTGACGACTGCAACTGCTGAACCTGCTTGCGTAGAGCCGCAAGCTCCTTTTATATCCTTGGAAATTGGCAACAAGGACAGCCCCCCACGGAACCTTCGCCTCGCCAGCGAAAAGGGGGGCGCACGGAAGCTGGGAACAGCAGGCTCGAGGTCGCACTTGTAAACCCGTCCCTCTGCACCACCACACAGGAAGCAATCAACAACATCATGATGATTGTGCCACGGAGCACCAGCCTTGGCATGGGTGCAGAAGCGGCAGAGCCACCTCTCTGTTTTCTCGACACGATCCCTGGCAGCTCTACTCTTCGGCGGCATGACGCAAGCGAGAGAGACAGCGGGCACATGAGCGCACCGTAAGCAGTGAGTTTAAGGAATGACATCGTGAAGGCTGCAGGTGGGGCACAGCCCCAATAGCGTATCAGATAAAGGACGCCGATAGGGGACGTGGATCCCCTGTGCCAAAAACTTTTGTCCGCTGCTGGCGTCTGAGCCACATACTACGGACGTGCGCCACAATGGCCACGGAGAAGGAGCAGGAGGAGGAGGAGGAGGAGGATGATGATGAGGAGGAGGAGGAGGAGGAGAGGGAGGGAGGGAGGGACCTCCTCCTCCTGCTCCTCCTCCTCCTCCTCCTCCTCCTCCTCCTCCTCCTCCTCCTCCTCCTCCCCCTCGCTGGAGGAGGAGCTGGAGGTGGGACCTCGTCCTCCTCGCTGGAGAAGGTTTAGGGGTCACTTTGGCGAGGAGTGCGTCGCACATGGCGGCCTGCGCCGCGGGCGAAGTTGCTCTCGAGAAAGGGCGCGTCGGCAAGGCCGACATCCTCGGACCGCTCTTGCGGGGGAGGGGCGGGGGGGCGAGGAGGAGGAGAAGGATCGGGGAGGAGGGGAAGGAGCGATGAGGAGGGTATTGAGGAGAAGGGGGGGAGGAGGAGTAGGAGGAGGAGGTTCAGGAGGAGCTCAATATCGGCCAGTTCAGGGTCGCCGGCGGCTTTCAACACTGAACGCAAGCGGCGGGGTCGCCGCTGGTCGACACGACGCGAGCCTACCGTACCACCCCCTAGTCAGGAGCGAACTGCGGGGAGCCGTGCCATGGCGCTCGCACCAGGAGGAGGGCCGACCAACAGAAACTGTGGGAGGCTGAATCCATTACCCCCCTGGGGGAACCCATCGCATCGGCGCATCGGCGATCAGTCATAGAAGAAGGAGAATAATAGCACAATAATAATAACAAAAACAACAATGATAATAATTTCAATAATAAGAATGCGAATAACCATAATACCAATAACAATAACAGGAAACAACATGTATGCGCAACATGTTTCGAGAGCCAGAGCTGAATTCTTGGATCGGCGCGGGACTCCCCTCCCTGGCGTGCCGAGCGCTCCAGGGGGGAGGGACATAACGCGAAGCAAATTCAAGGGGGATGGGGGAGGAACGCGGTGGATCTGTGCAATTGCCCCCCCCCGTCCCCTACATCTGACAATCTGAATGTTCATTCCGCGACCCCTGGGCTCCCGACCTATGTCCCTTGGGGTAGCTGTTCGTCCTTGATCCGTTTCTGATGGCCCCCAGGCCCTAAAAGTGGCCCCTGGAGGCCGAAGCGAAGGAACAAACGCCGCGACGATAAGCAATACCACATGCAGAACATCAAAACACATAAACTTTCGGAGGTCCGAGCGGATTTCTTGGGTCGGCGTTGGACCCCCCTCCCTGGCGCGCGGAGCGCGCCGAGGGCGGCGCCAGAGGCGCCGCCTAGAAGGCCCAGCGCGGATCCAAGGAATCCACGCGGAGCTCCGAAAGTTTATGGTAATGCTGTTTCGCCTTTTTCGCCAAACACTGCCCATGGAGGCCGAAACGAATGAAGAAACGCCGCGATGGAGAAGTCGTACCTTCGACGGTCTGCGCCCTCTGGCAACGAAGGAGCCCGCCCTAGACAGGAAGCAGAGAGGAGAGCGGAGCGAGGAGAGCGGACGGCGGAGCTAGGCGCGCTCGCGCCGTCTCTTCCCATTGCGCTGATGGTCGTTCTATCCGCAGACGCGTCTCATAGCCGACCTGGAACTCCAGAAGGGACCCCATCGTGATGTGCGCAATCGGAGAAGGGAAGCTACAAACAGAGGAGGAGGAGGAGGAGGAGGAGGAGGAGGAGGAGGAGGAGGTGGCGGGCGAGCAGCAGGATTAGCAGGGGGAGAAAAAGAAGGATGAGGAAGGAGAAAGACGAGGACGAATTGCAGCACCAGCAGCAGGAACGGAGTGGAAGAAGTGGGAGGAGCAGGAGGATCATGGCGAATGGTGGAGAAGGGAAACGTAGGGGAGCGACAACGATGAAAAAGGGTCCGGATTAAGAAAAATGGCCCTCGCTGGGGCGAGGAACCATCCTGCACGACGGGAGCACAGTGCCGATCCGAACAGGAGACCCACGCTGCAACGGGAACACCATTGTTTGAAACACCAGGAACACTCATATTTCAGAGGCACATAATGATAAGCAACTTCGCCCAATCCTGCGCGTATGAAAAACCAGGGCGCGGAGAGGTGCCGGAGATCTTCTGGACAGGGCAAGGGAGAGAGGAGAGTGGTATTCATACTGGGCAACTGTGGAGGAGGAAGGGGAGAAGAATGCGGAGGAAAAGGAGGAGGGAGGAGGAGGAGGAGAAAAAGGAGGAGGAGGACGAGGGAGGGTCGCACGACACTAAAGGAAAGAGAGAGAAAGAGGGTCCGACGAGTCCAACTTGCCCCCAGGGGCCCCCATCGGAGAGGACCTCTTTCTGACACCCTGGCGGGCCAAGCCCTGCCAGGGGCCAACGACAGGGCCACCCCTAGAAACAACAAGTCGCCTTCATCCTCTACTGGCAGGTCGTCGCCCTGCTGCTCAACATGGACCTTGCCGCCGAGATTCCGTGCCTCCGCTCCGTTCAAGCCGAAAGCCTGGAGGCAATCAGACAGGCACAAATCGTGCCAATTGAAAAACCGTGGTTTGGTTTCGCTCCTCCCTCCTCCAGGCTGGGTTCCAGCACCGGTTTCCACGAACCTCCCCGCGACCAACTCCCGCACCTGGACCCAAGGGGTGCAACCAGGGCAAAGCCTGAAGGGTCGGCTGGGATGCTTCACTCGAGAAATGATGTATTTTTGTCCGAATGCAATTTTGGAGAGAAGGGAGGGAAGCCTTGCTGATCATCTCGCATTTCGTGCCGTGGAATCGACAGGTAAACCTGCCGCAGGACCGTCATCGCTCTTGCCTCCTGAGGGAAACCTGCGGTAGGATAGGAAACGTCTGTGGGCCATGCCACTTTGGCCCGAAGGCAGCACAAAGGGACGTGATGAGGGACAGGAGGAACAGGACAAGGAGGACGAAAAAGAAGACCACACATGAACGCACAGGTAAACGAACTGGCGCGGAGCTTAAACGAAGGAGGGGGGCCGAGGGTGGGGAAGAGGAGCGAACAAGCCGAGTGTCGTCTACACCTTCGCGCCCTCCACGCGATCGCAGAGCAACGCGTCCTGAGACGCCCGCCCGAGCGTGCGGCGCGCCTCCGACTGCCACCAGCTCGAACGCCTTATGTTCGGCAGGGGAGTGCGTACATCAAATGCTCCAGCCCCAAAGCCCTCTCCCCTGGGGGGCCGCAAACCCGAGGACAGGGGATCGCCCCCCAATGACGACGCCGACGACAAGCGACGACGACGAACACTGCGACGTCGACGACGACAGAGGAGGGGGCGGGGGAGGGAGAGAGGAGGAAGAGGACGAGACGGAGAGAGGAGGGAGGGAGCGAGGAAACGGTCCCCCCGCCCCCAAGCGTACGTCCCCCCTGGAGAGGCAGGCGGCTGGCGCCAGCTGGCAGCCAGCCAACCTGGGCCAGACAAAATCGTGCCCCCCCTGGCAAGAAGCGACAGCACGCGCGCGATGCTATCGGCCACGCGGCTGGGACAGCAGACGGCCCCAAAATAATCCAAAATCGACGGGCTGGCATCCCCAAAATCAGCCGCCCGAGAAGAGACGAGGAGAGGAGAGCAGAGAAGATAATAACAGAGAAGAAAAGAGAAGAGAAGAGACGAGACGAGAAGAGAAGAGAAGAGAAGAGAGGAGAAGAGAAGAAAAGAGAAGAGGACGAGGATAAGCGAGGGAGACAGGGGAAGCAAGCATGCTGATGATACCGACTACTACTCTGTACGCGCCGCCGCCTCCCAGAAAGTTCCCGGGAAGGCGCCGTCCAACTGTTCGCTAGTAGTCCGCCCGTGCCTCAATGAATTGTGGATCCGGTACAGTGCGTATAACGCCATGCTCCACGCGACGGTCTCCGCGTCTGACCAGTCGAAGCCCAGGGAGAGGTCCAACTCCCGCCCCGCGCGCGCGGCGGCGTCAGCCCGGCGCCTGCTGCCAGGAGCAAGCGCGGCGAAATGCTGCACCCCGCCGGGTCTGCCACCGCAACCGAATAGACAAGGAGCTTGCCCGTGGGAGCAGCGGTTGGGGCACCAGCCAACCGTGACCCGAGGCGCGCTGTCCGCCGCCACTCGCTGTAGCCGCGCCAAACCCTGGTGCAACCGGCGCACAGGAATAATAGCGATTGGCCAACGGTCCAGGCGGCGTCGCAAATGCCGCAAAACCACGCCGCTGCCGCCCGTCCGGCACGCGAGAGCCACCCAACCCTGCAAGCCCGCCCGCTCCTCCAGGCGCAAGCCGCCGCGCGGCAGCCGCGACAGCTGGGCTTGCACCTGGTGGTCTACAGCAAACAGCTGGAGCAAGAAGCACTGCGAGTGCCAGCACAGTAGCCAGGCCTCGCGACTCAGCGTCTGGTCGTCCCCCTGGCTGGTCAGCGCCGCCATTCGCGCAGCGCGCCGCTTCACATCCAAGCGCCCGCCGTCCTCGAACCGGATCAACCGGGCCTTGGCGGCGAGCGCGGTCGCCTCCAAATTTTTTAACCGTCACGGCATGTGGAGGTCCATCAGGCTCTTGAAGCAGTCGGTAGTCATCCACCCCTGCGGGCCCGGGAACATGGCTCTGCAGGCGCTCTGCTCCGCGGCCGCGAATTCCGGCGGCAGGGCGTCGAGCTGCGCCACGAAGAGGAGGACCGATGCCACGTAGATGCCATAGGCGCGCGACGTGAGGAGGGCCCCAGCACCGATTTGTTTCCAGATGGGCGCCCTCTCTGCGTACTTGGCCAGCGGGGCAATCCATGTGCGATGCCCGCGGTCCGGGCCGAGGTAGAACCCCAAGAACTTCGCCGAGCGGACAATGCCCAGGCCGCCCCGCGGTGGCACTGCCGCCGCAAGCTCCCGCCGAAGTTCAAGTTCAGTGAGAGCGTCGAGGGGCACCAGCACTGTCTTGGGGACAGTGAAGCTCAACTCCGAGATCCGGGCGAAATCGCCGAAGAATTCCTGCAGCGCGGGGGGCCTCGGCAACGCCCCCGGCAGTACCATGGCCAGGTCGTCGGCGTAAGCACGGAACGTGGGGCCGGGGCAGAGACGGGCATGTCGGCGCAGGTAGAGGTCGGACACAACAGCGAACAACAATGGAGATAAAGGACATCATTGGCGAATGTCCCTCGTAATCTCCATGCAGGGGTGCACCGAGCCGCCCAGCGCGACTTGGCAATGATTGTGCCCGTACAAACTGCCGACGAAATTGAGAAGCCACGTCGGCCACCCGAGTTCGCGGAAAAATGAACGAAGAAGACCGTGCTCAATCGACGGGAAGGCCGCGGCGAAGTCGAAGAAGCGCGCGCACGCCCCCTCCGCCCGCATGGCCTCCGTGATCATTGCTTCATCAACATCCACAGAATGTTCGCCAGCATGGACCTCCGGGCAAGAACCCACGCTGGCAACTCGCAGTGCGCTGTTCTACGAACGGCTCAGAGGGGGCGCGGGCATAGACCGTCTCCGTTAGGTTCAGGGCCTCTGCATTGACCAAATGGTTCATGAGGATCCAGATCACCGAGCCGTCCTCCCGACCGACCTCCCCGAGCACAGTGACGTCCGTGATGTCATCCATCTGGCTGCCAGCCTGCCTCTCGCGACGCCTGGCCGCCGCCATGGCGCCTGGCGTCGCCGACGGGGCGGCGATGGTGCGCCCCACCAGCCGCGATGGCTTCCACTTCAGCCGGGCCGCGGTCTCAGTGGAGTCGGCGGCCAGCACGATGTCCATGGTGCTGGTCCATGTGGCCGCATTCGCACTCGAATAGACCAGAAGTTTGGTCCGGCCGAGCACCACCATCTGGGAACAGAGACCCCAGTAATGGTGCAGATTGGCACCGCCCGACGTCTTCAGAATCTGCGCGTCCCCAGCGGCATACAAGGATGAGAGGCCGTATACGGCGTCCCCGGGCAGCAACGTCTGCCTTAGCTGGTCGAGGGGCATGAATATCATCAACTCCGGCACGGACGGCGGGAAGAGAATTTCCAACCGGACCCGCGGACGTTCCTTGCAGAGCGCTGCGCCGCGGATCGCGGTAGAGCGCGCCAGGCAGGGCCATCACCGCATGCAGCACCTGCGGTAGGGCCAGCGCTGGGACGTCCATGAGCAGGATCGGAACATCGGGCACGCTGATCAGGGGGGCTGGGCTGCAGAAGCCGCGGCACGTGCCTGGCACCATCATGGAGGGTAAACACAGCCAGTCCCGTGCGCTCATGCCGGGAGCCACCAACTCCTGGAACGAGCTCAACCGGGGAGGTCGTGAACGTGCAGTCGCGTACCACCGACGCCCACTTATCGCTCAAGAGCGGATGCCACCATAGATTTGTCATCCCTAGTACCAAGGTCATGCCAGGTAAGAGCGGGATCGGAGAGATCAGGCGGATGGACCCGGGACGCTGGCCAGAGGGCAAACGCAGGAACAAGGCGAGCATACGCGTGAGCGCGTTGCTGTCCTCGGGGGGCAACATGACGGCGGCCCGACCCGCGAGGGAGGTCCAGAGCTTGGCATCCCCCTTCTCAGCCAGCTGGGCGAGGTCCCTGGTCTCCCTGATCGCCTGCGCTGACGTCGCCGCAGAGGCACGGACCGTGCCAATGATGTCAGACCACTGGGTGAGGATCTGCTCGCCTGAAACGGCCGCGCTGTCGCGGAGGAGCTGCACAGCAGCGCTCCCAAGCTCCTGGTGGAGCGGCAGTTGCCCAGCCCTCAACCTGCGGAGCTCTTTAATGAGGGCGTCCAGCTCAGCCAGGCACCGCTGCTCTGCCGCCACGAAGACCGCTACTGCCTGATGATCGGCGGGAGCCCCTGCAGCCACAGCAGCGAGGCCATCTAAGTAGCGCGCCGAGCGGGCGCGGCCGGCCCCGACAAGGGCCACCTGCGACCCAAGGCAAGGGAGGACGAGGGAGGAGGAGAGGGAGAGAGGAGACGGAGGAGGAGGACAAGGCGGACGCAGGAAGACAATACTTCTGGTCCCAGAGTCTGAACGGGGACCGTCATTGGCACCTAGTGCTGGTAGATGATGTGTTCTTTGTGAAAATATGCATACATCGATTTACATATTGTTATAAAGCCGGGGACCCGGGGACCCCGGAAACAGGTACCCCCCCCAACGAATTCGACCCAACCCGGGCCTCTCGGGCAACCCCCCAGACGACCGGGAGAACCCCGCGAGAGCCCGAAGACGGCCCTAGAGGGCTCCAAGCGTTCCAGCGCGCTCCCGAAACGACCCCAGCGCGCCCCAAGACGGTCCACGACGACCCCAAAGAAGCCGTCATACCCCCAACGATCGCTCAAAAACGTCCCAAGAGGCCTCCGAGAGTGCTCCAAAGAAGGCCCCCAAGAGGCAACATTCATTGATTTTCTGTTGGTTTGTGGTGAATTTGGGGGTTCTCCTCTTTTCGGCTTTCTGACGCTCCAAGACGGCGGTCTTCTGGGCGTCCGAAGCCGCCTGGGAGGCTCGAAAATCATCCCACAACCATCGGAAAGGGCTTCCAGGCAGTCCAAGAGAGCCCCAAGACGGCACAACAGGGTTCCAAGATGGCCTAAGAGAGCCCCATAACGGCCCAAGATGGCCCGGTCGTTCAGGGAGACCGCGGCCGGAGGCAGGATGGCCCGAGAAAGCCCCCCCAGAAGACGCCCAGGAGGCCTCCAGAAGGCATTCAGAAAGCTTGAACAACTGCTGTGAGGCCCCCAGAACCCCGAAGCTCTCCAAGGAGGAGCCTCCACAAAAAGAGCTGAGGAGGATGGGGAGAATACGCAAGGTCTGGCGAGAATGCGGAACAAACAATTATGGCGGAAGGAAAAAGGAAAGCATTACTATAACGGCGATGCCAGGAAAGGCAACAAGGAGTTAACGCTGAATGATCGCCTTGACCTTCCTGCCATTCCGCCTGCATACTAAACTTCAAGGACCAAGGTGCATGGCGCGAAGCGCAAATGCACTCTTGTATGTATATATATATATGTATATAAATGTGTGTGGACAATCGAAAACAAACAACGGATAAATCCGCTGCCCCTCAGGAGGGCTATCGCAGTCGCGCGGTTCACGGACAAGCAAGAACAGCGAGACTCGTGCACTGCGAGTCGGCGGGCGCAGATCTCGCTTTTAGGTGCCAAGCTACTTACAGGGCGCAAATACGTAAGTATACCACAAGACAGTCGCAATGTTTCGGCACCCACGGTTTGACGGGGGGGTCTACGGTAGCCCTTATCGCCGCCTATCTTGCCAGTGATAAAGCACCATGCGAGTCTCACCGCCTGCCCTACCACAGGAAAGTTTGCCATCCTGGTGGTGACGGGGGGGGGACCCGCTCCACAACAGGGCAGCATGGGGTGACAAGGGGGGGGGACCTAAGCCTGCTCCACCCCAGGGCGGACGACCATCCTAGGGCTGACACGGGCGGGCAGCTCTCACGCAGAACGGGTCGCTCCCCCATGGATGGACGGGGCGGACCAACGCCACTGCCGCCAACTTCGCTCATGCAGGTCGGGCATGTCCCCCGACAGGCGGATCTTGGACGTTTTTTTGATTGTTGTTTATAGTATGTTGCTTTCTTCTTTGCTTCGAAAAATACGCTCGAAAAATAATCACCATACTATGCTTGGACTGTGTTAGAATATTCCCCCTGTAGAGGGACAGGCCCGACTTAAAACTTCGCCGTTGTAGCAGTGCCAAGGGAACCTGCCACGCAGACGAGCCGACTGCCTCCCTGGGGATGACCTGGGTGGCCCGCTCCACAGCTGGACACCTCTCCATCCTGGTGGCGCCAAGGGGGACCTGCTCCAACGCGGGGTCGTCGCCACTCTAGGGGTGACGGGCGGTTGGCTCCCCCGCACGCCGGCTCGCGAGCCGAAGGCGACATGGGAAAGCCTGGTAAGACATCAGGCGTTGCCGCGGGGCTGTGTCCCGGAGGTCAGAACCCTGCTGGCATTGTTGCTGAGCTGTGCCCTTGACGGAGGAAATAGAAGGTCTCTGCACCCGCGGGGTGCGGCCGCATTTGCTCCCACGCATGCGGAGGGCGAGCGTGGCCGCCTAGGAGACGAGCGGTCAATTTTCGACCATCGGACTTCGATGGGCGATACGACTGCGGGGGTGCAAAGGCGAGAGCCGCCGACGGTGGAGGAGGAGGGGGAGGGGAACGAGGACCGTGCCGAGTGAGAACAAGCTCTTGAAACAGCCTCGGTCTCATGCCTCTAGGTGAGGCGCGTGTGCAGGACCGCCAGCATGGCCGCCGGGCTGTGTCCTGAAGGTCGCGACGTCTCGAATGGAAAGACAACCGCCGGCAGTGCTGCCGAGCTGTGTCCTGGAAGTCAATACCTCCGACGTGTCGAATGCAAACAAAAGCCCGCCGGCATTGCCGCCGAGCTGTGTCCTGGACTATGGGGCGGCTACATTCGAGACGAGATGTATTCCTCAACTCTTGTACCTGCGCATGAGGACGGCCGCTTAGTAAACGAATGCGGGCCTACGAACAACGAACTGACCACCCGTCAGTTTTGACCATCGGATTCCGATGGGAGATAGAAGGCTGCGGGGGTGCAAAGGCAATGGGTCGGCTTTCTTATCAACCACGTAGCTGGGACAAACGTTAACAAATACAACCCCACCCCCATTCCATGCTCCCTCCTTCTGTTTTGCGCTCATTGCCATGCCATCATCTAAAAGCCGCAACGTGGAAAACGGAAAAACGTGAAATTGTGCACGGCCGCAGATCTTGCCGCCGGGCTGTCTTTGAGGCAACTGCCTCGCGACGGGGGTAAGCGCGCAGACTCCGCAGATGCACGAAAACCGGCACTGCCGCCAGGCAGCGTCCAAAAGGAGACGAACCGTAGTAACCAGAGAGACAGAGAGAGAGAGAGAGAGAAAGAAAGAAAGAAAAACACAAAGAGAGAGAGAGAGAGACACGAGTGTTCAGGACCACCGGCCTTGCCGCCAGATTGTGTCCTCGAGGCAACTACTTCGCTAAGTCGGAACCGTGTCAAGATATCGAAATGAAAGCTCAAGGTGCTCGGGGTTGAGACCTCGATGTGAAGAACTCGCGGTGAATCAAGGTAAAGACCTCGAGGTGGTGAAGACCCCAAGGCGATCCTCGAGGTGAGGACCTGGAGGTGAAGGTCTCAAGGTGAAGACCTCGAGGTGAAGACCCCGAGGTGGTTCTCCAGGTGAGAATCTGGAGGTGAAGACCTCGAGGTGAAGACGTCGAGGTGAAGACATCAATACCTCGAGAGATCAAGGCGTCGAAGTGAAGACCTTGTGGTGGACCTCGGGGTGAACAACCTCGAGGTGGAAGCCTCGAGGTACCGACCTCGAGGTGAAGACATTGAGGCGAAGACCTCGAAGTGCGCAGGACCTCCAGCCTTGCCGCCGGGCTGTCCTTGAGCTACGTACTAGTGTCGCTCCAGTTTCCTCACCCATGGGGTGCTTGTGCAAGTGCTCGTTGGGCGTGCTCCATGCGCACACCCTTACCGGTGCCCCATGTGTCCTGCTCAAAACCCACCATAGCGGCTGCAGAACACCATCTGCATGATGAGAGGCGGAGGGAAGGAGGAGGACGAGGAGGAGGAAAGGCGAGCTAGGTGCGCTCGCGCCATATCTGACATCCTACCCCTCCCACCCATCACTTCCCATTGCGCTGTTGTTTCTCGATCCGCCGACGCGTGTCGTAACGGACCTGGAACTCCAAAGGGGACCCAACCAATCGTGCGAAAAGATGCGCAATCTCGAAGAAAAAGGGAACTGCGTACATTGGAGGAGATGGCGCATGAGCAGGAGGATGAGCAGGAGGAGAAGGAGGATGAGGAAGGAGGAAGACGATGACGAACAGAAGCAGGAGAAGCTGGAGTGGAAGGAGCGGGATGAGCAGAAGAACCAGGGGAAGGCGGAGAAGGGGAAATGAGGGGGGCGACAACGATGAAAACCTGCACGGATCCAGAAAAATGCTAAACGATGGGAGCAAAGCGCTGATCAGAAAATAGAGGCTCACGCTGTAGCGGGAGCACCATTTTGGAACACCTAATGCAACCGTATTGCCAAAGAAACACCAAAAACAAGAAGCCCAAATGTTTGGAATCCTGTGCAATAGCAATACGCGATGAGGGCCGAACATCTTCTGGACAGAGTCAGGAGAGGGGAGAAAGGAACGTAGTATTCATTCTGTGTAGTTATATGGAAGAGGAGATGGCGAAGGAGGAGGAGGAAGAGGAGGGGGGCACCGACTGAAGCATCGTCCTCTCGAACTAACGACGGCAAGCTAGATAGTATGGAAGGCGGGCAGCGCTTCGCCTTCGATCGGGTACCGCTTTAAAGGAGGAGGAAGACGAGGAGGAGAGGAAGAGGAGGAGGAGGAGGCGCCCGTCGGAGGCGGAGTGTCCTGACTGCGACTGCCTTTGCAGCTCATGCTGCGCAAAAGCTCGCCTGCCAAATTCCAGGTAATTTGTGGAGTCCCGCGTCCCCTTCGTATGAGGAGAACAAGAGGAAGCAGGAGGAGGAGGAGGAGGAGAAGGAGGAGGAGGAGGAGCGAGGAGAAAGAAGAGGACGAAGGCGGAGGCAGGAGGGCGGAGGGAGGAGGAGGAAGAGGAGGAGGAGGAGGAGGAGGAGGAGGGGGAGGAGGAGGGGAGGAGGGGAGGAGGGGAGAGGAGGAGGAGGAGGAGGAGGAGAGGAGGAGAAGGAGGAGGAGGAGGAGGAGGGAGGAGGAAGGAGGAGAGAGGAGGGAAGAGGAGGGAGGAGGGAAGAGGTGGAGGAGACGGACGACGACGACGACGACGACGACGACGACGACGACGACGACGACGACGACGACGACGACGACGACGACGACGGACGACGACGACGACGACGACGACGACAAGCCCACCGGAGAAAGTTAGCGCGACCCATCCTCGCCGGCGCCCGCCGCGGCCGCGACGATCTCCCGCGCCAGCGGCGCCATCGCGGCGGCACCCGCGCGGCGCGCTCGGCGCGCACGGCTCGGACGTCTCCCCTCCTCCTCCCTCCTCCTCCTCCTCCTCCTCCTCCTCATCCTCCTCCTTCTGCTCCTGCTCCTGCTCCTCCACTCCCCGCTCTGCGGAGGCCGCATGCCAGGTCTGGAGGACTTCGCGGAGGCCCCGCTGCAGCCAGGGTGTGCCTCTCTGGAGGGCTGGCATTCCTGAGAGCTCCTGATGGGGAGCGGGCCCTCCCCACCCGGGAGCCCGATCGGGGGCATACCTGGGGGAGGGGCTGCAGGGGCCGCGGTCTTGGCGGGGGGTTGAACCCTCCACGTCCCCCTGTGGGAGGGGCCCCCCCCGCCCAGCGCAGCGCAGAGGCGCGCCGCTTCGCCCGCGGTGTTCGCGGGCGGCTGAGTGCGGCGTGCGTGAGAGACCGCGCTCGACCGCGTCTCGGTGTTCTCTCACTCACTCACTACTCCTCCTGCTCCTGCTCCTCCTCATCCCCATCCTCCTCCTCCTCCTCCTCCTCCTCCTCTTCCTCCTCCTCCTCCTCCTCTTCCTCCTCCTCCTCCTCCCCCTCCTCCTCCTCCCCCTCCTCCTCTTCCTCCTCTTCCTCCTCCGCTTCTCGGGGGGGGCGACTAATTAGGGCAGCCGTTTGGAGGCGGATGCGGCAAGGGCCTACGGTCGGAGCGAGGCATCCCCAGACATGCAGCGGCTTGCAAACATCGAGACGAAGGTTTTTTGATCGCTCTTGGCCTCTCGGGGCCCTTACTGAGCCTCGGAGCCGTTAACAAAAAGGCTCGGGATGAGAATCCGTTCCCGGGGAAGTGGTCGAGAGGTCGAGGGCACGGCTAGACGTGTGCACTCCAGCAGGTCTTTTATGCCGGTCGAGACACGATCAGGTGCAAGGTCACAGGACCCTGCAATGACGCACACTCCCTTGATGTTCGCCCTAATGTCGTTCTAGTTTCGCTCTGAGGCGTCTCGTTCTGAGGCAAACCGGAACAAGAAATTATTATAGTACGAAGCGGAACGAAGAACTAAACTGGAAGAAGAAACGAAACTGGAACGAAACTAGAAAGTCCGACCGATCATAAAAAGACGAGCAACGGATAAAGGTGGAAAGAAAACGCATCTAAAGGACACGTATTCTGAGACACCTCGAGGGGCCCAAGACAGAACAACCCAAATCGGTTGCCAAGACATCTGGCATCTTGAAAAACTCACGGCACATGTCTTTCAACGTTCGGCCTCTGGGGGGCTCTCGCCGGCCCCCCGGGACGTCAAAAAACGGCCCGGGATGAAGAACCGGTCACGGGGAAGGGGTCTAGACCTTTGGGGACCCACGCTGCCCAAACATAAGACACAAATATCTCGGTCAAGAATGGTGCGGCTTCTCGAGGGAGTCCCGGCTGGCTTCCTCAGGCCCCCCGAGCAGTCTGGGGTGGTCTCAACACAAGACGAGCGCGTTCCACTACTCGCAAAAGAACTACGCGCAAATGGCCTGGATCAGCCGCATGGGATCTATGATAATTTTCATCGAAGCAAACATATGTTTTCGGACGTTTGCAAGTAGGCACTTTGCGATTAGTGGAACGCGCTCGGCAAAACACCCTGGCGCCGCCTCCAGGGGCGCCCACGGTTTGGGGTGTTGAGACTGCCCAAGCAGGAGCGGCCCTACGCAAGGGTGGCCCCTGGTGCGCGGCCTCAGGGGGGCGCGGGGGTGCGGTCGGCATGCTGGCTGCGGATGAGCGGTCCCTCAGAGGGGTGAGCGGCGCCAAAATGATGCAACGTGCCGGGGCCAAAGCTTCAGCGCCAGTCGCTCAGATCTGGCAGAGGACGACAAACATGAATATGATGGCCCGTGATGATGATGCTGATGATGATGCTGATGCTGATGCTGATGATGATGATGATGATGATGATGATGATGATGATGATGATGATGATGCTGATGCTGCTGATGATGATGATGATGATGATGCTGATGATACTGATGCTGATGATGCTGATGATGCTGATGATGAAGAGGAGGAGGAGGAAGAGGAGGAAGAGGAGGAGGAGAGGGAAGATGATGCTGATGCTGATGATGATGAGGAGGAGAAGGAGGAAGACGAGGATGAGGAGCAGAGGAGGAGGAGGAGGAGGAGGAGGAGGACATCTGGCAGAAGACGACAAACATGAATATGATGGCCCGTGGGTTTGCAACGGGAGTCACACAGGCTTCAATGGGCCGCCGGGGGGGGGCGGGGCAAACCCAAGCGCGCAATGCGATGCTGTCAGAATGCGCTAAGCGATCGGGGAAGCCCAGTGGGCCCGCACCGAAGGTCACTCTGGCGAAGGGCCACCCATCACGCGTAGTCGAAAGAAACTCAGTGTATACACGTCCATAGGGGAACGAAGAATTGCATGAACAACAAACCTTGGAGGTCCGCGCGGATTTCTTGGATCGGCGCTGGATCCCCCTCCCTGGCGCGCGGAGCGTGCCAGGGGCGGCGCCGGAGACGCCGCTGGGGGGCCCCAGCGCCGATCCGAGAAATCCGCGCGGACCTCCGAGTCTTTATGTTTATGTCATTCTCCGTTCCCCTGGCCCAAGCTTCCCAAGCGCTGGGGTGCTGGAGCGTCTATGCACCGAACTCTTTCGCGCAAACCCCTTCCTCCTTGGCCAGAGGCCTCCCAAATGGGGTCCGAGCAGATGGGGTCGGAGGATCGCGCCGACGTCGCCGATGCATCGTCAATGCGTCGGCGATGCATCGGCGACGTCGGCGTGGACAAAATCGGGCTCCACGTCGAGCCGCCTCGACGATGCATCATGCGACCCCTGCCTACTCCGACCCCATGTGGGACGCCTAGATTTTCGTGGCCCCCCGGCCTGGGAGCGACCCCCGAAGGTCAAAACGATGGGAGAAACGCCGCGATCGAACAAAAAACATGTCGGAGCGGTCTGATCACCGATGCATCACCGATGCATCGCGCCGCATCGCCGATGCATCGGCGATGCAGCGCGATCCTCCGACCCCACCTACGGCTCAGACCCCAACGTGGGAGGCCTGGATTGGCAGACCAAGCGACGTTGGAAAGCAACTCACGGAAGCCTGTGGTCGTCCCATGGCGCCCAATAGCGCGCCCGAGCGTCCCGATGTCGGAGAGGTCTGGGGAGGCTGACGGGGGAGCGTCACTCCGACCCGGCGGCGCCCACTCACAAGAGCGTGGCACGAGGGGCGGCCCGCCATATACAAAGCGGCGGGGGGGGCTTCGGAGACGCCAGGGGCCTTCTGGGAAACCCTCCTGGCCTCAAACTTCTGACAGGTCTTCTGGGTACAGTCAACCCGTACCATAAGGATGCGCCGTAAGGACACAAGGGCCTTGGAGGCCCATGTTCACGTTTTTCGAACGAGGCTGGCCAGTGAAAGTCCCTACGGATGGGCCGACTGGGCAAGGATGCAAGGGTACACTTGGGAAGATGCCCATCCTTACTTTGCGGGTTGACTGTAAGAAGTTCAGGCGCGGCGCTTCTGAGAAGGCCCCTGCCTTCTGAGAAGCCCCAGCACCAACCGTAGAAGGCCGTCCCCCCCCAGCCCCCCGACGTCGTGATTGTCTCAAAACGTCGACCCCCAGAGGTCTCGGCCCACTCCCTAGGACTGCTTCTGCACCTGGAATCGCTTGTCGACGGTCCCGGAGCCCGGCGAAGGCACCAAGGGGCCGAAAATTGCACCACACCTTCCGTCGCTACTTTTAGGGCGGGCGTGTCCTCCTACAGGCGGATGTTGTACGAAAAACGAAGAAGAACAAACCAGTATGCGTAATTGGTGGAAAGATAGCCCCCCGACTTTTTGTTTGACCATGTTTGTATCTTCCTCCTGTAGAGGGACAGGCCCGACTTAACGCTACTTTGTCACGACGCGAGGGGGGGCCTGGGGTGAACGCCGCCACCCCGGCGCCCACGCGTACGCCGGCGCGACCGGGGCCTCCCCCGCGCCAGCGCCGCACACCGCCACGCACAGCCGCACGGGCGGCGGCACCGCGCCTCGGCAGCGCCCGACGCCGCCCGCCACCGTCGCCGCCGCCGCGGCGCGCTCGGGTCAGGTACGAATTTTCTTGGATCGCGGCGCTCCCTGTGATACTGGCGTCTCGACCGTTTCGAGCTGGGCGTTTTCGCCCAGTTTCGGGACCCAGGGCCCTCACAGATGAATAAGGCGCGTAAGATGACGCAGAAAGATGGGGTCCAGGGCTCTGGAATGGTAAAAAAAAAAATCGCTGCGTCGGATCTCAGGGTTGTTCCTTCCCTTTCGGCCCTTTGGTGAGCGAGTTCGGGCCCCAGGGCCATCACAAAATGGACCCAGGCTGCAGAGCCCTGAGATCCGGCGTCGAGAACAAAAACAAACATCGCAACAAATCACAACTGGAGCCCTAGGCCCCGTCCTGTGGCATTTTCAAGCCCGATCGATCTGTGATGGACCTGGGGCCCAGCTCTGGGCGAAAACGTCCAGTGAGACAAAAAATGCAACGCCCGGATCTCAGGGGGGCCGGGAGCCCTGGGGCCGCGGCCTGACCACATCGGAGGAGGCCTGCACAGGGGGGTTCGCGCGAGGAGGGCGGTCTTCTTACTTACCAGGCCCCGCTCGGCCACCCAACGGGCTCGATCGCGGACACGCTCGGCGGTCGCAAGACGAAGCCAGGACGAGGATAAATTCGGGCGAGGATGCATCGGGAGCCTCTGAGATCCGGCGGCTCTGGAGGATCTTTCGGGCGCCGCGGCCTTCTCGGACGCTCTGGAACGGAGAACGAGGGGAAGGAGGCGGAGAAGGGGGAGGGGGAGGGGGAGGAGGACAAGTTAGGTGCGCTCGCGTCAACATCTGACATCCTACCCCTTCCTCCCATCCCTTACCATGGCGCTGATTTTCTCTATCCGCGGACGCGTGTCGTAGCGGACCTGTGGCTCCGCGCGCGTGTGCGTAGTGGGTGGTGGTGCGCGTGCGTGCGTGCGTGTGTGCGTGGTGGCGGTTGTTGTGGTGGTGGTGTGTATGTGTATGTGTGTGTGTGTGTGCGTGTGTGCGCGTGTGCTGTGGTGTGACGTGGTGTGGCGTCTTGGTGGTTTGGTGGTGGGCCAGGTGCGTACGTGCGTGATGGCGGTGGTGGTGGTGGCGGTGGTGGTGTGTGTGTGTGTCTGTGTGTGCGTGTGTGTGTGTGTGTGCGTGTGTGTGTGCGTGTGTATGTGTGTGTGTGTGTGCGTGCGTGCGTGTGTGTCTGTGTGTGCGCGCGTGTGATGTGGTGTGACGCGGTGTAGCGTGGTGGTGGTGGGTGGGGTAGTGCGGTGGTGGTGGCGGTGCGCGGTGGTGGTGCGCGTGCGTGCGTGCGTGCGTTGGTGGGTGGAAGTGGCGGTGGGTGTGCGTGCGGCGGGGCGGGGCGTGGTGCGGCGCGGTGGTGGCGGGCGGATGGGCGCGCGAGAAAGAGGCCCGCGCTGGGGCGAGAACGCCATCCTGAACGACGGAGGCAAAACACCGATCCGAAAATGAGGCCCACGCTGCAGCGGGAGCACGATTCGGAACGATTCGGGAGCAGAAATGAAGCCGGCGCCTCAGCGAGAGCAGCATTTTGAAAAAACGCAGGCGAAAACCCAACTCCCGGGAATCCTGTATGTAAAAAACAGTACGCGGGGGGGGGGGGTCGGCTACTCCCAGCACGCCACCAGGGGAAGAGGGAGAGTAGTATTCATGTTGAGTAATTGTGAAGGGGGAGGAGGAGGAGGAGGAGGAGGAGGAGGAGGAGGAGGAGGAGGAGAAGGAGGAGGAAGAGGAGGAGGAGGAGGAGGAGGAGGAGGAGGACCCCCTCCCCCTCCAACGCATTGTGGTGGTGGAAAACAGGCCCATCAATGCTGGAGCGTCTATAGACCAGGCTCCTCTGCCGAGCTCTTCGCCTCCTTGGGCGACCAAGCGACGGGGGTATAGACAGCGAGCCCCTCCGAGCCTCGTCTTCTTCCTGGGGATCCGATCTTCGTCGTCTCCGCCGAGAGCGCGGGATCAGCCAGCATCGACTGGGGAATTGGTAGGATCTGATCAGGATGCTGTTCGGATCGGGCCGCATCGGCACGGAGCCGAAACCAAACCGGATCGGCTGCGCCAGGACGTACAAAAACGCCGTGCAGGCGCCCAGGCTGCGTTGGATCGTCGGAACATTGGAATCAAATCGAATTTGGCCAGACATGCGATACCAGGGCAAGTTCTTCATCGAGAGTCGTTCAATGCCAGTCCTGTGGGGCCCTGCGAGGGACCCAGAGGCCGAAAACGGCCGAAAACCTCCAACCGTGACTTGTTCACGACGCGAGCATGTCTGGGGTAGGACCGATTGGATCGAAAGTGGGCCGGGCAGCGATGACGACGACGACGGCGACGTCGACGACGACGACGAAGACGACGACGACGACGACGACGGCGGTGGCGGCGACGACGACATTCGAAAACTGTAGAAGGAAAGACCCAGCCCTTCGACGACTCGATGCTTCCTAGCCTGGGGGCCCCAGACCCCTCGGGCCCCCCAGACCCCTCTCGGGTGACGGCGACAGCGACGGCGACGGCGACGGCGACGGCGCGACGACGGCGACGGCGACGGCGACGACGACGACTACGACGACGACGACCACGACGACCACGACCACGACGACCACGCCCACGACCACGAGGACGCGGAGCCTGGCGCTGCGCGGCGCTCAGGAAGCGTACCGTTTTGAGGGCCGCACCGCCGTCGCCACCAAGGTCACCAGCGGCCGGCCAGGCGGCCTCGAACAGCCTGGCGCAGCGGCGGGCGAAACCGTGCAGTCGGAGCACCCAGACCTCTGACGAGATGGTTGCCAGACGCCAGACATGATCGCAATGTCACACAAATTCTTTTCGAGAACTGTTTGACCGTTTTCGGCCCCTGAGGGGGCTTTGGGCCCAGAACTGTGAAAAAAAACGACTCGTGATCAAAAACCCGGGCCCAGGGAATTGCTCGGGACGTCTGGGGATCCCGTATGGAGATTAGCCTGGCGAAGGACCAAATCATATGCAGTTGTGAGCAACGCCATTGTGAGTATTGTTATCGGTGGAGCTCACTATGGGGATGGGGCCACGAAACGTGTGAGTGGTGTGCCGTAAGCGCATGCGGGCGCAGCCACTGAAACCTTCGGTGGAGCTCCCTATGGGGCCACGAGACGTGTGCGAAGCCACTGGGGCCTTCGGTGGAGCTCTCTACGGGGCCACGAGACGTGTGAGAGGTGTGCCGAAATCGGTGCGGCGGGCGCAGGCAAGCGCAGCAACTGAAACCTTCGGTGGGGCTCCCTATGGGCCACGTATCGTGTGAGGGGTGTGCTCTAGTGGTGCGGCGGGCGCATGCGAGCGCTGCCACTGGGATCTTATGTGGAGCTCCCCATGGGGCCGCGAAGCGTGTGAGAGGTGTGCCGAAATGGGTGCGGCGGGCGCATGCGGGCGCAGCCACTGAACCTTCGGCGGAGCTCCCGATGGGGGCCCTAAACGTGAGGGGTGTGCCGAAATGGGTGCGGCGGGCGCATGCGAGCGCAGCCACTGGGGCCTTCGGTGGAGCTCCCTATGGGGCCACGAACCGTGTGAGGGGTGTGCCGAAATGAGCGCGATGA
>CAUYUJ010015815.1:689661-739661 GCA_963575745.1 Prorocentrum cordatum | reverse complement strand
GGACGAGGCTAAAGGGGAACACGCCAGGAGAGAGGGGGCGAGGAGGGGGGGGGGACGATTGGAAATAAAGAGACAGAGGAGGGAGGAAGGAGGAGGCTGGAGAGGGGAGGGCGAAGAGAGGAGGGAGGAGGGTTATGGGAGGAGGGCGAGGGGAGAGAGGAAGAGGGAGGAGGAGGGTGGATATGAGGGAGAGGGGAGGGAGGAGGGAGGTTGGATGGGGAGGAAGGGGCAGGAGGGTAAGAGTGTGAACGTTCGAAGAAGTCCTAGGCGAGGGCGTATTCCTCAAGGAAGAGTTGGGCGGGAACGGGGGTCCCGAGTACATTGTCGGACGTCTCAGGCGGGAGCGCCGGTCGGGCGGGCGGACCCTGACGGGCGGGTCGGGCGGGCGGGACATTCAGCGAGGAAGTATTAAGCGAGAGCGCGATTCCTAAGTAAATTGCGAGGGCGTCCTTGGCGCGAGCGTGGTTCCTGAGCGTCGAGAACGCGATGCTGCAATAAATTGCGAGGAAGTCCTAAGCGAGAGCGCCATTCCTGAGTAAATTATGAAGAAGTCTCGGGCGGGAGCAAGGGTCCTGATTAGGGAAGTCTCAAGCGGGAGCGCCGTTTCTGAGTAAAACGTTAAAGTCTGAAGCGGGAGCGCCCTTCCGGCGTAAATTTTGAGGAAGTCTCAGGCGGGGGCGGGGGTCCTGAGTAAATTGTAAGGAAGTCTCAAGCGGGAGCCGTTGTTGTTGTAGTCCGGGGCCCAACAACGCAATCTGATCCGCAAGGCTTTCCCTGTCAAAAAACAGGGTGCGAGCCCCGGAGGAAGCACTTCAATTCAACAAAAAAACAATGGGCACCGGACAGGGGGGATCAACAATAATTATTCATCAGAAATGAGAGTTCAACAACAGCAACAACAACCATTTTAAGGCTGTGCGCTCTTACTTGCCCGCGAGTCATTCAACACGTATACCCTACACCCTCGATGCCCGCCCTCTTCGTCTTCGATCACACCCCTTTCGGGGGGATTATTTCTCTTTGCTGGGGCCGGCGGGCTTAGACGTACGGGCAAACCGGAACGGGCGGACAATCCTTCGGGGGCGTACATCTCTCTGCCCGCCATTGGAATTGGCGCGGGCCCTGCAAGAGGAGGAGGGGAAGAACGAGGGAGAGTGGGAGGAAGGGGAGGGGGAAGGACGAAGGAAGAGGGAAGATACCACGTTGTGAAGGCGTCCTTGGCGCGCGCGTGGTTCCTGAGCGCCGAAACGCAATTCCAGAATAATTTGTGAGGACGTCGCACGCGAGAGCGCAGTCCTGAGTACATTGTGAGGAAATCTCAGCGGAAGCGGGGGCCCTGACTAAGTTGCGAGGAAGTCTCAAGCGGGAGCGCCGTTCCTGAGCAAATTGCACGGAAGTCTCAGGCGGGAGCGGGGGTCCTCACTAAATTGCGAGGAAGTCTCAGGCGGGAGCGCCGTTCCTGAGTCAATTGCGCGGAAATGTCAGGCAGGAGCAGGGGTCCTGAGTAAAATTCGAAGAAATCTCAGGCGGGAGCGCCGTTCCCACGTAAATTGCACGGAAGTCTCAGGCGGGAGCGGGGGTCTTGATTACATTGCGAGGAAGTCTCAGACGGGAGCGCCTTTCCTGAGTAAATTGCGCGGAAGTCTCAGGCGGGAGCGGGGGTCCTGAGTAAAAATCGAGGAAGTCTCAGGCGGGAGCCGTTGTTGTTGTAGCCCGGGGGGCAGGGGCACAGTTTGAGCAGGAAGACTTTCCTTGAGAAAAAACAAGGTGCGAGCCCCGGGGGTGGCACTTCAATCGAAAAAAATCAATGTGCACCGGTGGGGGGGGATCAACAATAATTATTCTTCAAGAATGAGAGTTCAACAACAACAACAACAACAACAACAACAACAACAACAACAACAACAACAACAACAACAACAACGACAACGACAACGACAACGACAACGACAACGACAATGACGACAACAACAACAACAACAACAACAACAACAACAACAACAACAACAGAACAACAACAACAACAACAACAACAACAACAACAACAACAACAACAAGAATCCGCATCGCGGAATTCCACTTCAGCCACGCACCCAGGGACAGTGAATGACCGTTCGGTTCAGCCCCCTCACTCTGATTTCTGAATATTCCTCCTGTAGAGGGACAGGCCCGACTTAAAGAAAATGTTGCTCAACTACCTTCCGTTGCCTCGCCTGGCATCTTCCACTGCCTTCACCTGCCCCCAGGCCCCATACTTGCTACTTGCCTCTCCGTGCACCTTCAACTTCCATTCCTTGTCTCTTCTTGCCTCTTCAACTTCCTCTCCTTGCCTCTCCTTGCCCCCAGGCCCCCGATGTGATTTAAACGTCCTTTCCTTGCCTCTCCTTTTCTCACTAATGGGGGGGCGTCGGGGGGGGGGGGGGGGGACGTTGGGGGGGACGTTGGGCGGGGATGGGCTTAGAGGGAAGGAACATCGAGCTTGAATCGGCGATGCATCGCCGACAGATCGGCGATAGGCCCCCGACAGCGAGTCGGCACGCTCCTGGGCGGGGTGGGCCATCGGGCCCCTGTCGGTGATCAATGGGCAATTGGGGTCGATGCGTCCCCCCTGAGCCTATCCTCCATAACGTTGTCCCAAAGAGAGGGGCTTACCGACTTGTGCTGTTCATCGACTCGTGCCGGAGAAGACACGGCAACGACACAACACCCGACCGACCCAAACTGACCGAATGCACACGACTTCGAGGCAGCCGAACCGACCGACTCGTAAACACTCTCGTCCTCCCTCCTCTTCCCTCCCTCCCCTCCTCCCTCGTCCTCGAAAATGGTCATGAAGCCCCGGGGCTTTCCCCTGCAACCAACTTTTCCGTGCGAGTCACGGCTCTGGGGCCTAGCCCAGCCGTGACACGTAATTAGACGCCGAAAGCTGCGAAACATTTACAGGACCAGTGTCCTGCAGGACGCGTTCCCTTCATGCCCAGGCATCGTCCGATCTGTGTTGTTCCATTTGCGGCCCCGGGAATTTTCTTGGCCCCTTCCCATGGGCAATGCTATGCCTCAGGTCCGTGTCTGACTGCTCCGGGGACCGACAATGTCCCCCCCCCCCCCTCTCCTGGGAGGCCGAAGTCTAAGAGAAACGCCAGACACGGAACAGTCAATCCGCCCTCCCTCCTGCCCCCTCTCCCCCCGGGCACAAGGTCCTCCTCGGAGCCCATTCAGAATGCGAGCCCGTTCGGCGGCCCATTCAGGTCCCCCTCGGAGCCCATTCAGAATGCGAGCCCGTGCGGCGGCCAGGCGGGCTCAGACGCCGACTGGGCTCTGAAGCGCACCTTCCCGGACATCCGCCGATGTGGTTTTGGTCAGCCCACGGCCCCAGAAACCCCGAGCCCTTCCCCGGGCCGGTCTTTCGTCCCGGTTCTAATTCTGACGGCCCCAGGGCCCGAGAAGAGCCCCCAGAAACCGAAATCATAGGAAGTTCCCCAGATTGCAAAACATCATGTCCTCGGATATCTAGGCTGGGGCAGGCCAGGGGGCGGGGGCGGCGGCGGCGGTCCCACAGCAGCACGAGCCCAGCGGCGCTCGCCGCCCATGCCGGAACGTCCTTCTCGGGGGGGCGCGGGGTTGGGGGGGAGGGGGCTCACCGGCTGCCAGAAGGAGGAGGAGGACGACGAGGAGGAGGATAAGAAAAACCAGTGCAAACCCAAGACGCATCACCGATGCAAAACTAAACCCTCCCTCCAAGTTCCCACTGCGTAGATCCTTACAACAATATATTTTCATTGCGGGAAGTGCCCCGATGGAGAATTATCGTCTGAGAATCCTCCATCGTGCCAAAAAGCCGTTCCTCGGACTTCAACGCAACGAATCAACATTATTGATTCGTCCTGGCATTCCTAAACCGCGCCAGAACAACTTGACCTTGACATTAAGACCGCGAATCAACTTGACTGTTGCGGCATGACCATTGTACATCGCGTCATCCCCAGTAAGTCGTGAGAATGCCCAATGCGAGAGCGTGATTCCTGAGTGTCGAGGGCGCGGCCCACGCGAGAGCGCGATTCTTGCATACATTGTGAGGAAGTCCCACGCGAGAGCGCGATTTTGAACCACATGTGAAAAGTATCAGGCGGGAGCCGTTGTTGCTGTTGTTGTTGCATGTTAAGCACTAAGCAATTATTAGTGTTGGACCCCCCCGGGCGCTTTGGCGCTCTCGCCTCGGCGCCGGCTACATTTTCATCGACACTGAAGCTCACGCTCGAGCGGTTTGGGGGAGCGCCATCACCGGCCCCCCAACAACAATGCTCCCGCTCGAGACTTCCCACTTTTTTACCCAGGGCCAGTGCTTTTGCTCGCCGCCGAAAGCCGCCGTCCAAACAAAACCAGCGCCCCCGCTCGAGACTTCCTCCCATTTTACCTTGGACTGGCGCGCTACTCTTTCTCATCGGCGCCGCCCCCAGTAACAACAACGCTCCCGCTCGAGATTCCCTCCCTTTTACTCAAGGCGGTGCTCCTCCTCGCAGCCGAAAACCGCCGTCCCGACAAAATCAACGCTCCCGCACGAGACTTTCTCTCGCTTTACGCTGGACTGGCGCCCTACTCTCTTTTGAATTGGCGCCGCTCCCAGCAAGAACAACGCTTACGCTCGAGGCTTCCTCCCTTTTTCCTCAGGACGGTGCTGTTTTTCGCCGCCGACAGCACCCGTCACGACAAAACCACGGCTCCCGTTCGAGGCTTCCTCCCGTCTTACTCAATGCGGCGTTCCTCCCCGCCGCCGACACACCCGTCACGACACAATCAACGCTCCCTCACGAGACTTCGTTTTGTTTTACGCTGGACCAGCGCCCTACTCTCTTCAGCATTGGCGCCGCTCCCCGCAACAACATCGGCCCTGCTCGAGACTTCCTCCTTTTCTGTTCAGGGCCAGCGCCTTGCCTCGCCGCTGACGGCCCCCATCCCGACCAAGGCAATCCTGTCGCTCGATACTTCCTAGTGCTTTACCCTTGGCTGGGACTCCACTGGCGGTCTCGCATCAGCGCAGCAAGGCGCGGGCATGTGTTTTCGAGGCGGGATGTGTTGAAATTCCTCGGAGGAGGTGTTTGCAAGACCTCATTGGGCGGGAAATCTGGGAATGGGAATAACGGCCCCGTTATAGAACAACAATCCCCCATGATAGGGGATAATTATCATGATGGTCGCATACTTCGTGTGGGAACATCGCGCATGAGGGTCAAATGATTGTTGTTGCACTTCGGGTGCCAACAACCCGAGCTGAAGCGCAAAACGTTCCATTGACGAGCCCCGGGCTTGAGCACTTTAATTGAAATGAGCCTGGCAAAAGACCCAAACAGATGCAGCTGCGAACCCAGCAAGACAGGTGGGAACTAAGAGATGGGGGCTAGCAAAAGGACTAAGGCGCGCGTGAGACGGACGGAGCGACGTTGCTGTTGGGGTCGCAAAGGTCAGCCGCAACGGGTCACATCTGGATGTCACCCGTCACGGCTGGTCTGAGCGTCTGTCTGCCTAGCCCTGGGGAGCAGAAGGATGCGGCCTGGGGAGCAGCAGGCGGCGGGGCATTTTGGTGGAGCTCCTATAGGGCCACGAAACGTGCGAGGGGTGTGCCAGAATGGGCGCGATCACGCATGCGATTCCTGCCGATGGGGCATTCGGTGGAGCCCCCTAGGGGGCCGCGAAACGTGCGAGATGTGAACCCGAAATACGCGCGCTCAAGCATGCGGTTCCTGCCACTGGGTCCTTCGGCGGAGCTCCGTACGGGGCCACGAAACGTGTGAGGGGTGCGCCAAAGTGGGGTAACAGCGGCATGCGAAAGCAGCCACAGGGGCCTTAGGTGGAGTTCTCTATGTGGCCACGAAGCGTGTGAGGGGTGCGCCAAAGTGGGGTGGCGGCAGCATGCGAACGCAGCCACTGAGGCCTACGGCGGAACTCCCGACGGGACCACGATGCGTGTGAGAGGTGCGCCAAAATGGAATGGCGGCGGCATGCGGGCGCAACAACTGGAGCATATGTTTTTAGCCGTGTGCCAGGCCCGCGCGGCGCGAGCTCAGGTTCTAGCAACCGCGCAGTAGCGGTCGCCGAGGGCGCAGGCGGCAGGCGAAAGCCTAAAAGCGGGGCCTCAAGTGGCAAAGGAGCAAGCTAGCAAAAGGGCCAACACGACGCCACCCGAGCAGAACCCCTCGCAGGAGATCCGTATGGGGGCACGAGAAATGCGTGCGGGGTGCGCTAAAATGGGTTGGCGGCGGCATGCGAACGCGGCCGCTGAAGCCTTAGGCGCAGCTCCCCATGTGGCCACGAGAAGCGTGCGAGAGGTGCGCTCAAGTGGTGTAGCGGCGACATGCGAACGCGGCCACTGAGGCCTTCGATTGAGCTCCCCATCAAGTCAGGAAGCGCGTGAAAAGTGCGCCAAAGTGGGGCGGCGGCTACATGCGAACGCAACCTCTAAGGCCTTAGGCGGAGTTCCGTATGGGGCCACGAAGCGTGTGAGGGGTTAGCCAACGTGGGGTAGCGGCAGCATGCGAACGCAACAATTGGGGCCTTCGGCGGAGCTGCGTATGGGACCACAAAGCGTGACAAGGGTGCGCCAAAGTGGGGGGCATGCGAACGCCTCCACTGGGGCCTAAAGCGGAGCTCCCTATGGGGCCACGGAGAATGTGAGGGGTGCGCCAAAGTGGGGTAGCGGCGGCATGCGGGCGCCTCCACTGGGGCCTCAGGCATAGCTCCCTATGGGGCCACGAAGCATGTAAGGGGTGCGCAAAAGTGGGGTGGCGGCGACGTGCGAACGCAGCCTCTGAGGCCTTAGGCGGAGCTCCGCATGGAGCCACGAAGCATGTAAGGGGTGCGCGCAAGTGGGGTGGCGGCGGCATTCGAAAGTAGCCACGGGGGCCCTAGGCGGAGGTCCCCTAGGGGCCACGAAACGTGCGAGGGGTGTGCCAAAGTGGGGTGGTGGGACACAGGAGGGAGAGGAGGAAGGCGAGAAGGCGAGAAGAGGAGAGGAGAGGAGAGACGCGGGGCGTCGTTGATTCAAATCGAGGACTCAACTCGGCACAGGATGGTTTCTAAAAACAAGATCGGCACCGAAGGGGGATCAACATTACTGAGTCTTTCGACATGCGGATTTCGTACTTTAAACACTGCTCGTTCCTACATGCCCGCGTACCACTCAACGCGTGTATCCCAAACCCTCGATACCCGCCCTCTGTCTTCGATCATGCCCCCCCGTTGGGGGCAGATCTTCTTCACCTGCCGCGTGTCCTTTGCGCAGCCCCCAGAACCGGGGAGGGGAGGAGGGATGGGACGATTGGAGCACGACAGAAATCAGGAGGGGGGCTGTAGGAGTAGAGAGACCAGTGGCAGCACCAGACGGGCGGGTCAGGAGCACGAGCGCCGGGGGCAGATCCGGAAGGGCGAGTCGGGCGGGCGGACCCTGGCAGGAGGGGCCAGGCGGGCGGGCCCAGGCGGCGGAGTGCGGGCGGGCCGCTGAAGCGTCAGTCATGCACACAGCGCGAGGAGGTCTCGAGCGGTGGCTCGCATCCCGAGTGAATCGGAGGACGTCCACAGCGAGAAAATGATTCCTGAGTGTCGAGGGCGCGGCGTCTTCAGAAAGTGCGAGGAATTCCCACGCGCGCGCACGATTCCTGGATACGTTGCAACAAACTCCCGCGCGAGAGCGCGATTGTGAATGGAGTTTGAGGAGGTATCAAGCGGGAGCTGTTGTCGTTGTTGAAGTGCGGGGGGCAACGTCCCAGTCTGAGGCTCAAGACTTTTCTTCACAAGCAATCAGTTGCGAGCCCCTGGAGGGGCACTCCGATTGAAAAAAACAATGGGCACCGGTCGGCTACACGCAGGAGTGACCCTAGGCAAGAGTGACCTTTGGTGCGCGGTTTAACGGGTGACGCGGGGTGGCCAAACCTGGGCGCGCAAGCCGCTGCTATCGTTTCGCGTTCGGCGATCGGGTGACCCCATTGGGCCCGCATCAAAGGTCCCTCCCGCGAAAGGTCACGCTCACGACTAGTCGTACTGGAGGGGGGGGACCAAGCAAGCAAGCAAGCAAGCAGGTCAAATGCGGACAGCGCGTGCCGCACACCGCCTCGTGCCCCCCCACACGCAGACACGGGGCCCGACAGTTGGCAGCCGTGGATGCCATCCTAACCGCCTACAGAACTCCATGTACAGCTATCGTGCTACAGTGAAGATCGCCGAATAAGGAACGAAGGGGCTTTTCTGGCCACAGCGAGTCTCAGCCACGAACATGCTCCAAACCATAAGTCTAAGGAACGGCCCGAAAACCTGAGCCCCCCCAGAGCCAAAGGTGGTCCAGCCCTCGCGCCTTCTGAAAGGTTTTCCGCATCCTCGTGGAAGGCTCAGACACTTCTCAGAAGGCTAGAGGCCTTCCGAGTCTTCTAAAAAAACCTGCCCCGTCTTACTTCCTCCCAGGCGCACCGCCGAAACATATCCTGCCCACTGAAAGCTTCGTCTTGAGACCACTTGCACCCAATTCAATTACGGACAACGTGCTACCGGGTGACCTTGACCGCTGTGCGTGTCGAGCGTATGATCCCGCTGACCCAGTCTTTCAACGTCTCCCGCCATCCAAATCAATAAGCAACATTCCTCTTCGCACCAACGACTAACCTGAACGTTTTCCGCTGCAACCTGATGACCACGTACTATCACGGACTCGCGCATCAAAGACAATGTCCAAGACGAGCAACAATACAGAGCAAAGTGGACGACAATAGTAAACAGACGCAAACGATGGAAAAAAGGATAGCACCGATCAGTCAACTCATCCCGATGAGGGGGGATCAACAATAAGTCTTCTTTAGAAGTGAAAGCGCAGCAACAAAAATTACATCCTCGGGATTCGATCACCCTCCTATCCCTCCCCCTTCCCTCGAACCTCGAACATCGATCCTTGAACCCCTTCCCTTGATCCTCGAACATCGATTCTCGAGCCTCGATCCTCAAACCTCGATCCTCGAACTTCTTCCCTCGATCCTCGAACCTCGAACCTCGAACCTCGGTTCCTCTCCCTCCCCCTGCCCTCTATCCTCGAACACCTCGATCCTCGAATCTCGATCCCCTCCTCGAACCTCGATCCCCCTCGTCTGGCGCCCCTGGGCGGCGCCTCCACCGGCGCCTCGAACGCCTCCAGCCAGAGGCGCGCCCGGTAGTACTTCGTCTCCAGCACGGCCTGACAGGGTCGGCGCCGCCCCGACGGGTACTCAGCAAATGGCGACCCTGATCTACGCTGAAGCACATACCCGGACCCCCATCGCGTCGTGAAGTCACAACGGGCGACTTTTTCCCAACCATCGTGTGGTGCTGGGTCCTCGTATTGAAGAGACAGCGCCCCGCGTACTCTCCTTCTCCTATCCTCTCCTCTCCTCTCCTCTCCTCTCCTCTCCTCTCCTCTCCTCCTCCCACTCCTCCCCCCACCACGCCCAATTAGGCACGCACACCCCTCACAGTTCGTGGCCCTATAGAAAGCTCCACCGAAGGCCCCAGTGGCAGGGTCCGCATGCGCCCGACGCCCATTTTAGCACACCCCTCACACGGTTCGTGGCACCATAGGGAGCTCCACCGAAGGCCCAAATGGCAGGGTCCGCATGCGCCCGACGCTTATTTTGGGTCATCTCTCACACAGTGCGTTGCATCATAGGGAGCTCCTCCGAAGGCCAAGAGGAAATCTCAGGCGGGAGCCCTAGATATATAGCCCCCTTCCACGCCGCAGTCCTTTTGCTGGCCCCCATATTTCGTCTCACCTGCCTCGCGAAACACGCAGCTGCATACGGTTGGGCACTTCGTCAGGCTAATTTGTTTTGTTATTTTCGGCCTCTGGGGGCTCTCGTCGGGCCCCAAGACCGTCCAACAAATACTCGGGATGAAAAGCTGGCCCCGGGGAAGGGGTCCAGACCTCTGGAAATCCGTCGTGAAAAAATCACGACGTCGGGAGTCTGGCCGGGGCCATCCTGGGCCCTGGCATGGCGCGCACTCCCTCCCAGCCTGGGCCAGGAGCTCTGATGACACCACCCTGGGGCCCAGGATGGCCCTGGCCAGGAATGGTGGTGGTGCACAGACGCCGCCGGCGGATGATCGACGCAAGAGCGTGGTTCAATGATGGGGTCCTGAGGGGTAGGGTCCTAAAGATAATAAGAAGAGACCCAAGGGTGGATGTACACTGTTTGAGGCACCTCGCCTTCAGGACCCGATCCCTCACGACCCCATCTTTGAACCAGCGATGCAAGAGCGTAGCGCGCTTTCCTGCCACTCTCCCGCGCACAGATGACGCTGTCCTGCCACCTCCTGGCGGCGCTGCCGTAGGAGGCCGTTGCCGAGTACCCGCCTCGGTGGCGCTGACACAGCAAATGGCCCAGACATCTGCGGCGGCTCGAGAAAAATGAGACAGGTGCCGCCGAGGATCCAGGGTCGTGGTTCGAAGAGATGTTTCGCCATTCTTTCGGGGGTTGCTGAAAGTGTCCATGGCCCATGGTGTGTCCCTAACGTGTCGCTCAATTTTGGAACCCCTAAGGTCTTCTGGGCCTCGCGAGGGGTGCCCTGGAAAACGTGGGGGCCTCCTTGGGAATCCTGGGGGCAACGTGGGCCAGGAACACCTCTGGCAACGCCCGAGCCTTGCCCTCCGAAGCCCGCTTTGGGTCCCGAGGGGCCGTCAGAAAGATATCCGGAATGGGAATCCAGCCTGCTCCCCTCCGTTGTCGGGCCCCCTCGGGTCGCACCCCCCTCCCAACCCTCTTGGCCTCCCCCGAGCTGCCTGGGGATTTCGGCCCCCGGGCCCGACATCCGGCTGCTCGAGAAACGCGAGACTGCAACCTGTTGCCATAAGAGGAACCAAGAGATTGAACCTGATAGACTGTCGGAACTCCAAGCGGATTTCTTTGACCGGCGCTGATCAGGGTGGGGGTGGGGGCACTTAGCCCAGATCCAAGAAATCCGCGCGGAGTTTCGAAAGTTGATGGTTATGAGGCTGTGTGTTCCTCGGTCGATGATCCATCTGGGGCCTCTGGAAGGTCAGTTCGAGGTTCGAGGGCACATGTTTTTGACCTCCTCGCCCCTCCTCTCCTGGGGCGCACGCCTCGAAACTGCCTGCGGCTAGCTCCCTCTCGGAACTGCCTGGCCAGAGCGCACCCGTGTAATTACGAGTGCGGGGTCAAGTCTTGGCCCTGTCGCGAAGAAGTGAAGGCGGCGAGTCCAGATCTCCAAATAAGAAGGGGACCTCTTTGGGGGGGACTACGGGCCTCGTCGGACGAGATTGTGTGGGGGTGGCCTCGGCTTGGGACCGTTTGCCGTCCAGATAGGGGGGGATTTTGATGCGGTCGCGCCGCTCTTTCGGGAGGGGGGTCCCAGATGCAGGAGGACGAGGAGGAGGGGGAGGAGAAGGAGGAGGAGCAGGAGGAGGGAGAGGAGGAGCCGAGCGTAGAGAGAGAGAGAGAGACGTCCTGTCTGACTGAAGGACAAACGAATCCGCGACCCCGCGAGGGAGTGATCAGAGACAGCGAAACAACATAGATACCGAAGGAGCACCGACGACAGCGGGAGGACAGCCGGGTCCACCCACACTCAGATGACGTGAACCAGATAGCCTCCGCATCGGCCTGCAGGAGGCATGCGCCGCATGCGCGCGAAATCCTCGATAGCTGACGGCTCTTGATCTTTCCACAGACCGAGCAGACCTCTTCGTCCTCTAGCACGGACTCGACGTAAGACGCCGAGCCCACGTGGATGCCAGCATTCACATCGACAGAGGCCGGGCCACCACGATCCCGAGCAGCGCGAGCCATGCGAACATGCTGTGCGATCAAATCGGATGAGATCAACTCCTGGAACGACTTCGAGACGGAGTCCACAATCATCTCCCTATTCTTTGTAGCAACCTCCCCGGGCAGAGCAATGAGCTCTTGAATGGCAACCGCATGTGCCGCGACCTGTTCAGAAGAGCTTGTGACAGAAAAAGCCAGCGGCACCATACTCGAACGGAGGTCCTCGATCGCATTCATCGCCTTGTGAGACTTCTGCAACAGAGCCGCAGTATCCCGCAGCACGGATACATCAGCAGCGAGATTGTGGAGCACACCAAGGGCCTCCAACGAGATATGGTCACGCGCGGTGGGCATAATCTCGTTTACATTGGCGCAGTGAGTGGGAGCGAGTGGGCGCTCCACTTCTCTACAGTGGCCTCCGAGGGGTTGACGACGAGAGCGTTCCCCTTGGCCGACTCCGCGGCGAGGTGGCGGCGGCACTCCTCCACCCCAGACGCGAAGGGGGACGCGATGTCGACCTTGTGCTGGCGGATGGATCCAACGGCAGAGGATAACTTTGTCTCAAAAACCTGACCGTCAGGAACGCAATAGAGACGATAACCAATGCACTGCACGTGCACGCGCTGGGACTCCGTAGCCTCGTCACGGACCTCTTGGGTTTTGGTGTCGAAGAGCTGGACAGCCTCCGCCATCTGCGCATCCAGGTCTAGCAGAGTCTGGTCAGATCGCTCACGCAAGAGACTCAAGGCACCACTGGGCACAATAGTGGCGACCATTTCCTCCAGCTCGTGCATCCAAGAGAATAGTTTTATGTTTTGTCCGACTTCTGTTCGGTTGCTCGCAACCCAAAGCCGCGTGTCCCGTGTCGACATCTGACAGTCCTCGAATAACTGCCACGAGTGTTCAGTGGTCCGTTCTCTAAGATGATCGGGATAATATCTCATTTCAGAACAGACGCTGGGAACAGAAGGCGGCAAAACAAAAGAGCCAGAACCGCCGTCCAACCAGTATTGATCAGAGTCAGAACAGGTGCCCCAAAATGTGCAAGGATCGGTAGCCTCCACAGGCAGCATATCCACCCACTCAATAGGGCGTTCGGGGCACAGCCCGGGGAACACGAACTCCGAAATTTCTGAGCCGCTCCCAGTCCGGCGACGCCGTGGGGCTCCGAGTGGTATGCGGCGATGGCGATCTCAGAGGAAGGAAAACATCGGCGTCAGAACGCAAACGCAACTTTTGCCATCGACGGGCACATATCACTTTACCAGTCCCATGGGGGGGCGCATGCCTCCTCACAGAAGACGACGTGGAGCTCCCGACCCGCACGCCGAAAAAGGCGACGACAATTGCGATAAACATGATCCCCAACAATCGGCGTGGCAAGCGTCGCGGCGTGGGACGGATGATGCACGTTGTGTTGGAGCACTTCGCACAAGAAAGCGTGCCGTCGAATAGCAGAATGTTGAAGGGACGGGTCAAGATCACAATACGTTTGCTTCTCCAGAAGACGAATGCGTGCAGCCAAGCAATTGATCTTCGAGGGCATGAGGAAAATACAGCGCCGCCGTCGGTCTCGTAGCCAAGCGCAGGCGGACATGAACAAAGCAGAAGGTAGCATAACCAGATTGCCTCCTGTCGGCTCTTGAGCCAAAATGCCTAAGGAGGAGGGAGAGAAGGAGGAGGAGAAGGAGGAGGAGGAGGAGGAGGAGCAGGAGGACGAGGAGGAGGACGAGGAGGAGGAGGAGGAGAAGGAGCCTTGAAACACGTTTTTGGCTTCCCCCCTGCTACTTTGAGATTTGGGGCAGCTGCTTGCCACTCTGGGCCTCGGGAGGCTGGCTTCGGGCCCCGCGACCGCCAACATGACGACCCACGGCGAAAAACTGACACCCAACGAACTTGCCGTCGCTCGGGCGTCCATTTCCCGTGTATGTTTCGGTGTCGTGCGTGTTTTGATTGCTCGATGATGCAGGATGCTCCTCGATGGCCCTCGCCAGCAAAACTGCACAAGTCCGAGCGAGGCAAAGCGAAGGGGGGGGGGCTTCGAACAGTGGGTAGGAGGCCCCGCAAAGATCGAGAGGACGCTTGGCGGCGCGCACAACGGGCGAGGGGTCGAGGGGATCTGGTGCAATTTCTGTTCACCCTGGATCCGTATTGATGGTCCCAGGGCCTGGAAACGCCTCCCGGAGACCGAGAAGGGCAAAAACCATTGCCGAACCCAGCGCCTCGAACCTCCCCCCCCTTCCTGCTGGCCGGAACCAGTGCTGGGCCACTTGAAACCCCCAGCTGGCACCAAAGAGAGATGAGGTGGGAGTCCGACAGAACTCCTCCGAGACATCCGGCGTCTCGATTTTGTCGAACACACAATCTCCTGACCTCTCGACCACTTCCCCAGGACCGGATTTTCGCCCGGAGTCTTTTTTTGGCGGCCCCGAGGACCGGCAGGAGCCCCGACAGGCCGAACAACGATGAGAAGCCTTCATCTTGATTTTTTCGAGACGCTGGATGCCTGGGCTGAATTGAGGGGGCGCGGAGGAGGGCTGGGAAAGAAGCGCGGAGAGTGCGAGGCGGGGATCTATCCACATCCACTACTGAGGTAACCGACGTCCTGAGATCCCAGCGGGCGGTGGATGTAGTTAGATAATTATCTTTGGGCCCCTGTAGGCCTGGGGCGGCCTGAACATACAGTGGGGGCCCGACCACAAGAAACCCTCCACGAGAAACCCAACCCTGCGACCCCAGGACGTCCACGGACTTTTGGCGTGGGAGCGCTGCGCTCCCCATCGCAGAACCAGCGACACCCGAGAAACCCGGCGCACCCTGGAGGCAAGCAGGGTGCTTCTTGGCGCGCGCCCCCCCCCCCCCCCCCCCCCCTGCATCCACACCCACCGCCTGCACGAGGTCCCCGGAGAGCGGTCCCCCGGGCGGTGGTTCTGGACGGAGCCCCGCCTCGGCGCGAGTGACCACGGGCCGCGGGCCTGGCCGCCCGTCGAGCACTCGGCGCGCGCCTCGCCTCGCCGCCGACGGGGGCGGGGGGGGGGGCCGCCTCAGGGCGAGCGCGGTGCCATTGGCAAGGCCTCGGGCTGCGCACAGACAGCCCCTCCCCAGGTGGCCCTGGCCGACCTCAACATGAGAGGCAACGATAGACGACAGGAGGGGGGGGATGGGCATCGGGGGGGGGGGGGGGACATCGACCTGGAATCGGCGAAACATCGCCGGTGGATCGGCGATAGGCCCCCGATGGCGGACCCGCACCTTCCTGGGCGGTGTGGGGCTGTCGGGCCCCCGTCGGCGATCAGTGGGCGATTGGGGGTCGATGCGTCCGCCCCCCTGTGTCTATCCCCCTCGATCGTTGCCCCCGATTACAGGCCTCCCGAGCAGTCCGGGGCGGTCTCAACACCCTGGCGCTGCCTCCGGCGGCGCGCCTGGAGCGCTCCGCGCCCCATGTTCGTGGTGTTGGGGCCACCCCAGACTACTCGGGGGGGCCTGTTGAGCTGGGACTACTCGGGGGGCCGGTTGAGGCCGGCCCAGACGAAGACTGCCTACTACCTGGGGGAGGGGCAATCTTTGCGCAACCCGAGGCCCTCCCGGGTATCACGATGCGACTGGCTCAGGATGCGGTCGGGAACTCCTGCTCAGTCTGCTCAGCGTCATCGCGGCGGCGGCCCCGGCGACAGGCTACGCCCTGCGAGCGGATAGGGTGCCGCTCCGCTCCACGGGGCGGGGTGCCGGGAAACGCTCGGGACGTGGACGCTCGGGGTTCAGAACGTGGATCGCGGGTCGCGCCGAAGCGTGGTGGGCCAGACCCGGCGGAACGACACGCTGCCCAGCAATTCCCAGCCGTATGTTCCAGGCATTCCTGGAATATCTGGCGACCCTCGTTTCTGGAGCCCGCGCGGAACACCAGGAAATCTGGGAAATCTGGCAACAACATGGAACTCTTGGCGCGTATCGTGACTTCCGTCTGTCCCCTCACCCCCTCCACCACCAGTTGGCGACGCCTCTCAGAAGGGGATCTTGTCGGAAGGGCCTGGGGGCCTCTAAGAAGGCTCCTGAAAAGCCAGGAGGGCTTCCAAGAAGGTCCCTCAATTCCAAGGAGCCCCCGCCCTTCTTAGACGGATGCCCCCCTCGCGCCACGTCCCTTTGTGCACGCCGCAAGCCGCCCCCCTCTCCACATCGAGGCTTCCGAGGTCCGCCAGGAAAAACCACTCAGGTTTTGAGAATAAAGACGAGGAAGGTGACGAGAACGAGAATAAGGACGGGAAAAAGGACGAGAACAAGGGCGAGAAAGGGAAGGGTGGGAACGAGGAAGGGGCAGAAGAGGGAAAAGGAGGAGGAGAACGAGGGAGTGGGAAAAAGATGGATGTGAGGGAGCAGCGAGCGGGAGAGGGAGGGGGAGGATGGGAGGATGAAAGCGGTCTCACCGCGCCAACCATCACGCTCGGGTTTCGAAGCTCCCTGACCCAGCCCCAGAGAGGGGAAGGGGCTGAGTGGGGGTAGGGGTGTCTTTTAGGAAATTAAAAAACAACACAAGCACAAACATTCGAGAGAGCGTGACCCACCGCCGCTTTACTGTGGAAAATTGCCAACCTTTTCCTCCGGAGCCCGGGGGAGCCTCCGAATCCCCTCCCCCCACCCCGCCCCAAAACCCGTCCCCCCTCCCCCCCCCCCCCCCCCCCCCCCCCCCCCATAACCCCCCCCCCCCCCCCCCTCTCCCCGGTCACTACCCACCCCCCCCCCCCCCCCCCCCCCCCTCCCGGGTCCGAAAACCGGGGGGGGGTCACTACCGGTTCGAACCCCCCCCCCCCCCCCCCCCCCCCCCCCTACTCACCGCCAGCAAACGACTCCCGGTCCCCACCACCGTCCGCATCACATCCCCCACTGGTGTTCCCAGCACCACTGTCCTCACCACCGCTGTCCCCACTGGTTCCACCACCGCCCCTACTGTCCCCACCAGTGGCCCCACCACTGTCGCACTGTCCCCGCTGTCCCCAGAACTGTTCCCACCACGGTTCCACTCTCCCCACTGTCTCCACGGCCCCAACCACTGCCCGACTATCCCCACTGTCCCCACTGTCCCACTGACTCCTCCGCTGTCCCACTGAGCTGTCCCACTGTTCCCACCACTGTCCCCACTGTCCCCACCACTGTCCCCACTGTACCTCTGTCCCATTGTCCCACCGCCGTCCTCGCCACCGCCTTCACCACTGTCCCCACCACCATTGTACCCTCCACTGTCCCACTGTTTCCACCTCATTCCCATTGTCCCCACACCACTGTCCCCACCACCACCGTCACCACCACTGTCCACTGTCCCCCCCTGTTCCCACCATTGTCCCCACCACTGTCCCCACCACTACCGTCCCCACCGCTGTCCCACTGTCCCACTGTCCCCACCACTGTCCCGCTATCCCCTCACCACTGTCCCCACCACTACCGTCCCCACCACTGTCCCACTGTCCCCCCACTGTCCCCACCACTGTCCCGCTGTCCCCTCACCACTGTCCCCACCAACACCGTCCCCACCACTGTCCGCACCCCCACTCGGTTTTCGAGGGGGGGGGGGGGGGTTCGAACCGGTAGTGACCCCCCCCCCTTTTCATGATGAGCGGGGGGGGGGGGGGGGAGGGGTTCGAACCGGTAGTGACCCCCCCCGGTTTTCCGGACGGGGGGGGGGGGGGGAGGGGTTCGAACCGGTAGTGACCCCCCCCGGTTTTCCGCCAGCAGCGGTAGAACACGCTCTTTCAAACATTCAGGAGTCGGAGCGGATTTCTTGGATCGGCGCTGGGCCCCCCCTGACGAGCCTCCGGCGCACAGTGCCGATCCAAGACATCCGCGCGGACCTGCCAAGTTTATGGTTACAATGTGTTCTTTTTCGATTATCATGGGCCGCAGCACTGGCGCTTCGCTCTCTATGGTCTGAGCGTCCCGCCAAGCTCCAGCTCCCTCTCCGCGACCGCCCTTCTCTCGCCCTTCCTTCCTGGTGCACATCTGCCAAATCGCAACCCGCTTAGGCCTGCCCGATCGGAGCGAGCGCCCACGCTGCGACAAACAAAACATACACCAGAAAAGCACCCCAACAGCAGCGAGGCGCGGCCATGCGCATCTGAACTTATTCCCCAATCAGTGCTTGCACCGAAGGGGTGCTAGCGGAAATTGAAAGATTTGGCGAAAATGTCCCGCCGATTTTGGTGGCCAGCTGGGTTCCCGGGTTCCCTGTTCCGGGTTCCCGGGTTCCTGGTTATTGGTTCCGGGCTGATTTCGGTGGGTTCCGGGATCCCGGGTTCCCGGTCGATCTCCTTATCGATCAAACCATGGGGTTTTTCTCTGGGGCAGTTCTTTACAAGGGACTGTGGCCGTCCGGCCCAAAAATGCAGCCAGCATTGAGGCGAGAGCACGACTGCTCAACAGACTGCGTGGACGTCTCGGGCGACACGGCTGCCAGACCGCCGCTGGACTGGGCGGTCTCTGGAACACTCCAGCGAAACCTTTGTCCAGCAGTGTCGTCGGAGGCCTGGGTTTCGCTTGGTCTTCGGGTCGTAACTCCAGTCTCCGGCCGCCTCTCGGGACGGTTCGGGCACCCCTGGGACGATCTCGACGAGGCGCAGCTGGTGAAAAGCATCCCGAGGCTGTAAAACCTCCGAGAAATAACGAGCCACGAAAGCGTCCCAAAAAGATCTTGAACAAGCTCATGTCGCCGGAGAGCTCGAGGCAAAACTGGGCTCCCGAACTGGAGACAACGGCGGCGGCGACGACCCTCAGGACAGGTCGGGCCGGCAGCGGCCAGCGACGAGGGGAGCGGGCGCGACCTGGGCTGGCGCCAGCCAGCGCGCCGACCACCGCGCGCGCGTGGGCCAGGGCGGCGGCGGAGGCCGCGAAGGCAACGAGCGGCACCTGGGCAAGACTAGCCGGCATCGGTTCGGGAAGCCAGATCGGATCGGAATGCCACGCAATGCCAAGGGGGATCACCAGTAGGGGGGGTCGTTACTTCCTTGCTTGAGGAATCGCCATGCCCTCGAGGAGATGAAGGGCCCAGAACATTCCAGAGCCCCGCAAAACGACCCCAAACGTCCAAAAACCTCCTCCACTTTCGATCCTGGAACCTCGATCCTCAGGAGGGACGGGTGACCCCGCTAGTGGTGGCCCCCCTTGGCACTGCCCAAAAATGTGCGTCGGATCGAGCTGCATCGGCGCGGGGCCGGGATCGAATCGAATCGGCTGAGCCAGGATGCACTACGCCGTGCTCCATGCAAGCATCGGACCGCATCGGATCGCCATAGTCCACAGTCTCGGAATCGACTCGGATCGAACTGGCAGAAGTCGACATCGAATCGGATCAATCGGATCGAAGTTGACCCTGCCTGGGACTCCCAGACCGCCCTCGAGATTCGAGGATGTAGGTATTTGAACGTTTCTTGCCTGTTTTTGTTGCTTGGCCTGCGAGTCTAGGCAACCCAACATCAAGTCCAGCTAAATAGGGATAATGCGTTTGGAATTGGGATCTGAGTCTCTACGCCGCGTTCCCGCGATGTGGTTGCCAAAGGTAGTGCGCACCCCGAGCTTTCATGGATGGGGTCTTGACACTTCGCGCGGGCTCGAGAAGCCAAATCCCCTCAGTCTGTTCCGACGAGGTCGACGATGCCGCTGTCGGAATCGGACGACGCCTTTAGGCAACCCAAGTACCCTGCTCGCGGGTTTTCTGGGCGATAAGGTCGGATCTGGTCGGCCCCGCCGCAATCGGCACGCACAGCAACGCAATGCAATCCGCCAATTGCAGCGCACTGGCACACTGCAATACAATTGGGAGCCTGCAGTAGATCTGGGAAGTGTAACATGTTCTCACAATATGACGCTCAAGATTTTCCCTTGTACAAAAAAACCGGTTGCGAGCCCCAGGAGGGGCACTTCAATCGAAAAACGCAGTGCACTGGAGGGTGGGATCAACACTGAACGTTCTTCAAAACTGTGAACTCCACAACAACATCAACAACCATACGAACAACAAAATCAACAACCACAACCACAACTACAACCATAACCACAACCACAGCCATAACTTCAACCACAACCACAACCACAACCACAAACCACCACCACCACAACAACAAGCATGTTAAGAGTGTTCGCTATACCTGCTAGCATGCCATTCGATACGTATATCCCAACGTCTCAGTGCTCGCCCCGCCCTATTCGTCTTCGATCGTTCCTACCTTTGGGGTATGTTTTCCCTACCTGCCACGTGTAGTTGGCGCAGCCCCTAAAACAGGGGAAGAGAGGACGGATGAAGGGGGAGGGAGAAGGATGGAGCTCTAGAGGTATTAGCAGGAGGGGGTCCAGGACCAGAAAGCACGTGGCAGAACCAGACGGGCAGATCGGGCGGGTAGACCCTGATGGACGGGTCGGGGAGTTGGGCCCAAGCGGCCAGGTCGAGCAGGCGGGTTGCTGAAGCGTTAACATGAATCGCGAGAAGTCTCGAGCGATAGCGCGATTCCCAAGTAAATCTTAAGAAAGGCAACGGCGACAGCGCGATTCCTGAGGGTTGAAGGTGCGACGCCTGAATACATTGTGGGGAAGTCCCACGATGGAGCGCGATTCCTGCATCAATTCTGAGCACGTCCCGCGCGAGAGCGCGTATTCAACATAAATTGTGAGGAAGTATCGGGCGGGAGTCGATGTTGTTGCTGTTGCTGTTGCTGTTGAAATCTCACTATCGAAGAATAATTATTCTTGATCCACCCCCTCCGGTGCACATTGCATTTTTCAATTAAAGTGCCCCTCCCGGCGCTCGCCCCCTGTTTTTTATCAGGGAAAATCTTCCTCCTCAATCTATGCCCCTGGCCCCCGTTTTACACCAACAACGGCTCCCGCTTGATACTTCCTGGAAACTTACTCCGGTCCCCCGCTCCCGCTTGAGATTTCCTCGCAATGTACTTAAGAATCGCGCTCCCGCCTGAGACTTCCTCACAATTTACTGAGGCGCCGCGCTCTTGCCATTCAGGAATCGCGCGTTCGCTGGGGACTTCCTCAAATTTCCTCCGCGCTTTCTTTCTTTCTCTCTCTCTCTCTCTCTGTCTCTCTCTCTCTCTCTCCCTCTCCCTTTCTGTCGCTCTCTCTCTCTCTCTCTCTCTTTCTCTCTCTCTCTCCATTCTTACTCATCTTGGTCTTTTAGGGGCTGTGCCCAATACACGTGGCAGTTCAGGAAGACGTACCCCTCAGAGGGGGTACGATCGAAGACGAAGAGGGCGGGTATCGGGGGTTCGGGATACACGTGGTGAGGTACGCGCGAGCAGATAAGAGCGAACAGTCTTAAAATGACTGGTGTTGTTAATATTGTTGTTGTTGTTGTCGTTGTTGTTGGTGTTGTTGTTGTTGTTCTTGTTGTTGTTGTTGTTGAATATTATTACTTCTAAAGAATAATTATTGTTGGGCCCCCTGGTGCACGCCCCCCCCGCCGCGCCTAGGCCGCAGCTACATTTTCATCATTTTCGTGAGGAAGCCTCAGGTAAAACGATGTGATCCAGATCCGGTTGTTTTGTTGTAATCCGTTTTCCCTTGCAAAAAACACTATAAAATGACATTTCTTGTTCTAATATAATCAAATTTCAAGAATCCCTTGCAAAAAATAAGGTAAAGTGGACATTCGCGCGCGCAAGACGAAATCCTTCCAAAAGCTTAGTGTTCGGAGCGATTTTAACATAAAAACATCAAAAAACCAATGGTTTTTCAACAAAAAAATGTCAAAATCTCATCCCGCGCGCTCTTGCGGATTCGTAGGAAACCCAACACTTTTTAAACATTTCTGTCAAACGGGCTTTTGCGAGCAACTTTTTCGAACTTCTGCGACAACGGTTGCGCACCTGCCAGGGCCATCATCCCTGTCAAATAATACCATGCGGGACACATTCGTTTTTTCTTCGCGCGCGCACGCCGAAATCTCCAAAAACCATTGGGCTTCTTAAGAATTTTAGCACCGCGCATCATAAAACCACACGAATCGCACCGTAGGTCCTCGAAAAACACCTGCGAGTACGTATCATGTGTATCATGTGTATCATGTACCATATGCATCATATGCAACAGATGTTCTGTGGAAGGCTTAACAACTTCTGTGGGTTAACAAGGCTTAACAACTTCTGTGGGTGTACGAACGTAGGCTTAACAACTTCTGTGGGTGTGTACTCCACGCCAGTGTAGTAGCCACGGTCGTCCGCAGGCCACGAAGTGAAGTGTCCGAACGTCATAGGGCGGGAAGCTGGGTGTGGGTGGTGGCGAAGAGTCGTGTGGATATTTGGTAGAGCTTGCACTGCCCCCCCACAAAGTGGGGGTATTGGCTGGCGTCGCATGAAAACCCTGGCACTGGTGAGAACACTGAGCGTTCGGGTAAAGTGATTGTTGTTGTTGTTGTTGTTGAACATTATTAATTCTAAAGAATAATTATTGTTGGGGCCCCTGGTGCGCGCCCCCCCCGCCGCGCCTAGGCCGCAGCCACATTTTCATCATTTTCGTGAGGAAGTCTCAGGCAAAACGGGGTATACCAGATCCGGTTGTGTTGTTACGATCGGTTTTCCCTTGCAAAAAATAAGGCAAAGTGGACATTTCTTGTTCTAACATGACCAAACTTCAAGAATCCCTTGCAAAAAATGACACGAAGTGCACATTCGCGCGCGCAAGACGAAATCCTTCCAAAACCTTAGTCTTCGTAGCGATTTTCACATAAAAACATGAAAAACCCAATGGTTTTTCAAAAAAAGGTTTCAAAAATTCACCCCGCGCGCTCTTGCGGATTTCTTAGGAAACCCAATACTTTTTCAACATTTCTGTCAAACGGGCTCTTGCGAGCAACTTTTTCACGTGCTTCGAACTTCTGCAACAAAGGTTGCGCGCCTGCCAGGGCCATCATCCCTGTCAAATAATACCGTGCGGGACACATTTGTGTTTTCTTCGCGCGCGCACGCCGAAATCTTCAGAAACCAGTGGGTTTCTTAGGAATTTTAGCACCGCGCAACATAAAATCATACGAATCGCACCGTAGGTCCTCGAAAAACATCTGTACGAATTTTCAAAATTTCTACCCGCGCGCGCTGTCCGAATCCTAAAAAACCAATGGTTTTTCACGTTACCACCAAAAACCAGTACAGGTGTCCAGTGTTGGAACAGGGGGAAAAGTCGTATACTAAGCTAGCGTCCAGAAAATGTTACCACAACAAGTCACTGTACCCATGCGCCAGTGTAGTAGCCATGGTCGTCCGCAGGCCACGAAGTGAAGTGTCCGAACGTCATAGGGCGGGAAGCTGGGTGTGGGTGGTGGCGAAGAGTCGTTTGGAAATGTGGTAGAGCTTGAACCGGCCCCCCCACAAAGTGGGGGTATTGGCGGGCGTCGTATGAAAACCCTGGCACTGGTGAGAACGGAGTGTCCCCACGTGCTAGTAATTGTTGTTGTTGTTGTTGTTGTTGTTGTTGTTGTTGTTTTTGTTTTTGTTTTGTTGTTGTTGTCATTGTCGTTGTTGTTCTTGCACCTCGGGGACCAGGGGGCCAGTTTGCTGACAGCAACAATCACATTGAGACTGTTCGCTCGTTTCTGCTCGCGTGCCATCCAACACGTATATCCCAAACCTCGATACCCGCCCCCTTCGTCTTCGATCGTGCCCTGCGGGGGTAGATTTGTCCTTCCTGCAGCGTGTATTTCGTGCAGCCCCCGAGGCAGTGGGAAAGAAAGGACAAATGGAAGGAAGGGACAAGGCGGATGGAGGAGGATGTAGCACCAGAGAAAATAGCAGGAGAGGGGGCTAGGAGAAGACGACACGTGGCCGAACCAGACTGTCAGATGGGGCGGGTAGACCCTGATGGGCGGGTCGGGAAAGCGGGCAGGGCGCAGGCGGCCAGGTCGAGCAAGCGGGTTGCTGAATCGTGCGTCCTGCATGAATCGCGAAGCAATCTTGAGCGACAGCGCGATCCCCAAACAAGTCATGAGGACATCAACAACGATATCGTGATTCCTGAGTGTCGAAGGCGCGGCGTCGGAATAAATTGTGACGAGGTCCCACGTGAAAGCGCGATGTTTGTGTGCGTCGTGGAGAAGCTCCGCGCGAGAGCGCGATTTGTAAATATATTGTGAGGACGTATCATGCGGGAACCGCTGTTGCTGTAAACTGGAGGCCAGGGGCGCAATTTGGTGACACTTCGTTTGCCAATGTTCAAAAACAGGGTGCGAGCCCGTGGAGAAACAATTCATTTGAAAAATACAATGGTTTACGGGGAGGGGGGATCAACAATTATTTGTTGGAGCTGAAAACAAACAACAGCAACCACAGCGACAACACCAACCACAACAACAACAACCAATTTAAGACGGACCGCTCTGGTCTGCTCGCGTGTCATTCAACGCGTGCACCCCAAACCCTCGATACCCGCCCTTTTCGTGTTCGATCGTACTCGCATGGGGTATATCTTGCTTACCTGCAACGTGTATGTCGTGCAGCCCCTGAGGCGGGGGAAGAGAGGACGGATGGAAGGGGACAAGGGGAGAGGAGGATGGAGCACGAGAGAGAATAGCAGAAGGTGGGCGATGAGCAGAAAACATATCGCAGAACCAGATTGGCAGATCGGGCGGGTAGGCCCTAACGGGCGGGTCGGAAGGGCAGGCCCAGGCGGCCAGGTCGAGCAACCAGTTTGCTGAAGGGTGCGTCGTCCTGCATGAATCACGATGATGTCTCGAGCGATAGCGCGATCTGCAATGGGGCCACGAAGGGCAGCGAGGGGGCCACGAAGGAACGGGGCCACGAAGGGCAGCGAGGGGGCCACGGAGGGCTGCAAGGGGGCCACGAAGGGCAGCGAGGGGGCCACGAAACGCTGCAACGGGGCCACGCAGGGCAGCGAGGGGGCCACGAAGGGCTGCAACGGGGCCACGAACGGCAGCGAGGGGACCACGAAGGGCTGTAACGGGGGCACAAATGGCAGCTATAGGGGGCCACGGAAGTCTGCACCGGGGCCACGAGGGGCAGCGAGATCCCGATTCCTAAATGAGCTGTGAGGGAGTCCTAGGCGTGAGCGCGACTCTTGGATGCCCGAGTGTCGTGAGCGTGGCGCTTGAATGAATTGCGGGGAATTGCAACGCAAACGCGCGGTTCTTGAGTAAATTGCAAGCGAGTCTCCAGCGAGAGCGTGACTCCAGAGAGAGCGATTCCTATATTACTTGCAAGAAGTCCCAAGCGAGAACGCGATTCCTAAGAAAACTGCGAGGAACTCTAAGGCGGGAGCGGGGGTCCTGGCTAAATTCTAAGGAAGTCTCAAGCGGCCAAGGGCGCAGTTTGACCCTTATAATTTTCCCTGGTAAACAAAGGTGCGAGCCCCGGGGGGAACACTTCAATTGAAAACACAATGGTAACCGGAGAGGGATATCAACAGCAATCATTCTTCAGTAGTGAGAGTCCAACAACAACAATCATTATGAGACTGTTCGCTCTTGATTACCCGCATGTCATTCAAATCGAATTCCCCACACCCTCGATACCCGTCCTTTTTTGTCTTCGATCACGCCCCATTTGGGGGGAATTCTTTCTCTTTGCGGGGGGCGGCGGGCGTAGGCGGGCGGGCAAACCTGAACGGCCGGACAATCCTTCATGGGCGTACATGTGCCCGCCATTGGCATTGGTGTGGGCCCTGCAAAAAAAGGAAGGGGGAACGAGGGAGAGTGGGAGGAAGGGAGGGGGAGGGACGAAGGAAGAGGGAAAACGCCAGGAGAGAAGAAGCGAAGAGGGGGGCGGCTGATTCTGGTGTTCTTGTCGCTCGCGGGCCGGTGTGGTTTCGCACCGCGGAGCCGCCGCCAGCTGCCTTGCCCGGGCCTGGTTGCTCCCCGGGGGAGAGAGGGAGAGAGAGAGAGAGAGAGAGAGACAGAGCGAAAGACAGATAAGACAGGTAGAGAAAGAGAGAGAGAGGGGGGGAAAAAGAGAGAGAGAAAGAAAGAGGGAAGGAGGAGGCAGGAGAGGGGAGGGAGAAGGGAGAGGAGGGAGAGGGGATAGGGCAGAGGGAAGAGAGGAGGGAGAGAAAAGGGAGGAGAGGAGGGAGGAGGGAGGAGGGAGAGGGAGGAGGAGCAGGAAGGTAAGAGCGTGAACATTCGAGGAAGTCCTGAGCGAAAGCGCCGTTCCTGAAAGAAGTCTCGGGCGGGAGTCCAGAAGGGATGGGCGATCCCGTGACCGGCGGGTCGGGCGGGTGGGACATTCAAGCGGGATGCCTGAATGTGGCGAGAGCGCGACTCCTAAGTAAATTGTAACGGCGTCCTTGGCGCAGCGTGTTTCCTGAGCGTCGAAAGCGCGATTTCTGAATTCATTGCATGAAGTCACAGGCGAGAGCGCAATTCCTGAATACAATGTGAAGGGTTCTCTGGCGGGAGCGGGGGTCTTGATTCAATTGCGAGGAAGTCTTGATTCAAATGCGACGAAGTCACAGACGGGAGCACCGATCCTGAGTAAATTGTGAGGAAGTCTTAAGAGCGGGGGTCCTGAGCAAATTTGGAGGAAGTCTAAGGCGGGAGCCGTTGTTGTTGTCATCCGAGGGCCAGGGGCACAGTTTGAGCACCAAGACTTCCCATGTTAAAAAACAGGGTGCGAGCGTCGAGTGGCACACTTTGATTGAGAAAAACAGCATGCACCGGTGATGGGGGGATCAGCAATAATTATTCTTCAGAAATGAGAGTTCAACAACAACAGAAACCACAACACAAACAGCCACAACAACACTAAAACCACAGCAGCAACAACAATATTTCTAAGACTGTTCAGTGTGATCTGCTTGCGTGCCATTCAACACGTATACCCTAAATCCTCGATGCCCGCCGTCTTCGTCCTCGATCGTATCCACATTACATGGCGTTTATATGTTTCTACATGCAACGTGTATTTCGTGTAGCCCGTATAGTAAGGCAAAAGTGGACGGATGGAAGGAAGGGGCAAGGGGCAGGCGTGTTGCTGAAGCCTGCGTCCTGCATGAATCACGAGGACGTCTCGAGCGATAGCGCGATTCCCGAATAAATCTTAGCAGCTCCACAACGAGAGAGTGATTCCTGATTGTCGAGGGCGCGACGTTTGAATAAATTGCGATAAGGTCCCACGCGAGAGCGCGAGTCCTGTATTGACTGTCAGGAAACCCCTCGCGAGAACGCGATTTGGGAATACATTGTGAGGACATATCATGCGGGAGCCGCTGTTGTTGTAACCCGGGGGCCAGGGGCCTAGTTTGCTGACGCCGCACCCGTCTTAAGAAAACGGGTGCGAGCCCCAGAAAAAACACTTTAGTTGAAAAGTGTAACGGCTACTAGAGGGGGGATCAACAATAATGAATGTAGGAAGTGAAAATTCAACGGTTTCCGCCTGGTACTTCCTCACAGTGCATTGGTGATTCGCTCTCTCGCGCGGGAGTTCCTCACAACTTATAATGAATCGCGCTCTGGCGCAGCACTTCTGTCAAATTTATTGACAGCCGCGCCCTCGACTCTCAAGAATCAGGCTCTCGCTCTCGCTCTCGCTTTTCTCATCAGTTGCCTGGGAATCGCGCTATGGCTCGGTACTTCCTCGCGATTCCTGTGGGACGCACGCTTCAACAACCAGCCTGCTCGACTTGGCCGCCTGGGCCCGGGCCCGACGTCCCGACCCATTAGTTAGGGTCTACCCGCCCGATCTGCCCGTCTGGTTCTGCCACCTAGCCCCCCTCCTGCTACTCTCTCTCTCTCTCTCTCGTGCTCCATCCTTCTCCTTTCCCCTTGTCTCTTCCTTCCATCCTTTCTCTCTTCCCTTGTTTCATGGGGTGAATCAAAGGCACGGGGTAACGAAGATATACACCAAAGGAAGCACGATCCAAGACGAAGAGAGCGGGCATCGAGGGTTTACGTCCACGTGTTGGATGGTACGCGAGCAGATTAAAGCGAGCAGTATTGAAATAATGGTTGTTGTACTCTGGGGCCAGGGGCACTCTGAGGCGCAAGACATCCCCGTGTTCAAAAAAACAAGATGCGAGCCCTGGGAGGGGCACTTCAATCGAAAGGGCACCAGAGGGGGGGTCAACAATGAATATGCTGTAGAAGTGAGAACTCAACAGCAAAGCATGATACCGGCGCAACCCCAAGCAAGGGAACGCTTCCTAAGCAGCATTGTTTGGCACTGTTTAGCAGTGGATTGCATTACTTGGCACTGCATTGCTTGCGTTACTTGGCGTTGCTTGGCGTCGCTTGGCATTGCTTGGCAATGCTTGGCATTGCTTGGCGGAAACAAAACCAAGGGACCCGGGGAGCCCGAGGAAGGCCTCTTCAAAAACAGCCAGGAAAACGAGACCAAGGATCCCTGGGAACCCGAAGAAGGCCTCTTCAAAAACAGTAGGGAAACACAACCGAGTAGCCCAGGGAAGCCGAGGAAGGCCTCTTCAAAATAGTAAGGACAAAAACAATGAAACCCAGTGAAACACGAATAAGGCGTCTTTACAATAGTAACTAAAGAAGCAAGACCAACGAAACTGGCGAACCCGATGGAAACCTCTTCAGAAATAGCAAGGGTAACAACACCATGAAATTCAAGGAACCCGAGGAAGGCCTCTTCAAGGAACCCAGTCAACGCCGTGCAAGAAGACAAGCAAGGAACCCCAGGCAAACAGAGCGAATAATCAAAACCGAAGAACCCCAAAGAACCTCAGCGCAGCGCGACCGCGTCCGGCACCCGCCTGGTTCTTAAACGAAAGATCGAAGGCAACGACTCATGATTGAAAACAGCACAAGGCACATACACTCGGCAAAGAACAGAGGCTGACCCTTTGGCCTGGCCAGCGCCGGTGTCGGCGCACGGTTGGGCGCCCCCCGGCCAGGAGCCCCTGCGCCCCCCCTGGGTGTTCCCCACGGCCGCACCTCCTCCGAGCGGTGGCACGCAGCGCCAACCTTCCGAGGCCGGGGCCGAGACACATCCACCGCCCAGGGAAGCGACGTCCCAGGACCCCACAGGTGGGGAAGAAAGATACCGATACCGCTACTCCCTGGACCTCTGCAGGAGTGTCTTCTGACCAGGATTTCGAGGCGAATCCAGCGGTGGCGACGACCTCGCAGGAAGCCGAAACAGGGACAAACGGGCGAAGGGTAGCGGTATCAGTACATTTTTCCGCCCCTGAACGGGGCAGCGGATCTGGATTCACTCGGACCCCAGCGGGCCCGATGCTTTTTTGAGGCGCGACTCGTCAGGGCTGACGTCACAGTGAAAGGACGCCAAGCAAACCAGGAACACCACACGGGCCCGAAAATGTCCATGTCCACCGGCCCCCGAGGCCCAAGCAGATCGCCGCCCCAGGCGGTGGAGATTGCAGCAGCCCCAGCCCCGGAAACCTTCCTGATGTTCTTGGCCTGCACCAGCACGGCCTCCTGGTCGCCCTCGGGGACCACCGCGAACCGCTGCTTCTCCGCCACGAACTTCCGCACCGCCCCCGCCCGGCCGTTGAGGTCCGCCCGGCCCGACAGGCCGTGGAACTCCACGCGGTCGCCGGCCTGCGGCTCCTGGAGACGGCCCGAACGGGGCCAGCGGCAGCGTCGAGGGGCGACCACAGTGCCGCCGATGCACGCCGCCGCCGCTGCACTTGTTCGCCGCCGCACCCTCTCAGCTCCTCCCTGCCCCCTCCCATCGTCCTGACAAGTACCGCATCGGCCACTCGCAAATAGACTACGGCCGTACTATTGACTTGAAGGGTGCAACGTTCAATCGGAGAACTACCAGGCTGTCTCTTGGATTACAGCCAGGGCGGCGATTAAGAAACGATCCGCTAAATGAAGAAGCAGAAGGTCAACGACAGCACGCTGGAGGTCCGAGACACGGGCCTACCGCAGCTCGAGGCGAGCGAAACGTTGTCCCTGCCCCCGCTCAAGCCACAACCTCACGACGGGCCGGAGTAGTTAGCGGCATGGATAAGAAGCTGTCCTTTGGGGCCAAATTACTGGTCCATGCTCCGCTCGGCATGCCACCCAGAGTGGGTAACAGAAGCAAGGGTATGGACCAATGGATCGAACGTCGACCACCGAGATCCCCGCCCCTGAGGGGCAACGAGAGGGGGGACTGGGCCAGGGTGCGAAACACCTAGCTGGAGTCGGCGATACATCGCCACTAGATCGGCGATATGCCCCCGATAGCGAAGCCGCACGGTCCTGGACGAGGCAGACCATCGGGCGCATATCTGCGATGAACGGGCGATTGGGGGGATAGGTTTAGCGTGGAATACGCTCATTCCCCGCTGAGCCTATTCCCCCTAACGTGGCCCCTGAAGGAAGCCTGGGTCAGCCTTGCGGCAAAATCTTGAGCTCACCCTGGCAGCCTGGGCCAGTCTCGTGCGCAGCCTCCCGGATGCACATCAGGATCTTTTTTGGAACACTGGCCATCCTCCGGGAATGCCGCCGAAGAAACGCGGGCTGGTGAGCGAGGAGGGGCTGCAAAATGACCGGCGCGCCTGTGGGTGGTGGGGAAGATCATACCGCATCGGCGATCGACCAACGGCGTCGTTTCTGGCTTCGGGCGGAAAGACGCGTGCAGTAAGCAATGGCATCGACATGAAATGCTTCCTCGCGCGAGCCCGCCGCTGCCTTCGTCTCGATTCTTTAGAGCCAAGCGTTTTCGTCTGGTTTCGGGCCCTGGTACCCTGACGCACCAACTCAGCCCGAAACATGTAGCAGAAACATGGGGACCATGGCTCCAGTCCGGTTGTTCATTTTGTTTTCATTTTTTCGCTACATCGGACCTCAGGGTTTCCTCGGGGCTGGTTTTCCATCGCGAATCCTTTTTGGACGGCCCCGGGGCCTGACGAGAGCCCCCAGAAGCTGAAAATGGGCCGACCCCTCCCGTCGTGATTTTGTCACTATTATTGCGCGTCTGGGTTGGACAACGCGCAATGGTTTTTTTTGATTTGCGCGCGGGTGATCGTCTGCCGAACACTCCTGCCCGTGGCGCCGAAACGACGAGCGAGGGGCCCGAAGAAGGGCCGAAAGAGGCGAGGGACGGACCAGGACCCGAACAGAGCCGAGCGAGGGACCGACCCGAGCAAACAGGGACCACGAAAAATCGAGGGCCCGAAACAAGCGATGCTGGCAAGACTGGCGAGACAATTTGAAGGCCGCGTCCTGGCTCCTGGGCTTCCGGCCTCAACCTCTGGCCAAGCAGCAGCATTATACAGACAAGACAGACGCAGCACGGCGGCGGAGAGCCCTTCCTCTCTTCGCGAGCCTGGGCTGGGGGGGAACAAAAGGAGCACATAAAGGATGAGTGGGCGCAGGCGGTACGGGTGCCTGCTTCTCAGCGCCTCTGTGCCCACTCATCCTCAGCCTAGCCTACAAACCCTGACGCATCGGCACAGGACACTTCAGAGAGCAAAGCTAGAGAGGCGTGAAAGGATGCCGCCCCACGCGGCAGGCGGCGAAGAGAATTTTCGCCGCTTCTCTTTGCGGGCCTGGGCGGGGGAAAAGACACAGGCAGCGCGCGAGGAGGATGAGTGGGCGCAGGCGGAACGGGTGCCTGCTTCTCAGCGCCTCTGTACTCACTCATCCTCAGCCTACTAGTCCCTGGCGCGTCGGCCATAAGACATTTCGACTGTCCGACTGTCCGACTGTCAGAGAGAAAGCACAGACAGAGAGTCATGCACAGATATCCCCGCGCGGCGGGCGGGCAAGAGTCGCCTCTCTTTGCGAGCCTTGCCGGGGGGAGGAATGGCGAAAGCACAGACGGGATAAGTGGGCGCAGGCGGAACGGGCGCCTGCTTCTCAGCGCCTCTGTACCCACTTATCCCAAACCTTCCCTACGTCCTGGAAGCTGTCCTCTGTAGCGGCCAGGAAAGGGAGTACTGCGGAACAACACTTCTGGCGGCTGGCGTCGGGGATCCGAGTAGTCCTGCCAGCATCAGACAGACGGGACAGACCAGATATCCCAGGATACATCCACCCACCTCCGAAGTATACCCCGAGAAATCTACGGGGCCTGTAAAAGCCGCGCAGGATCAAACAGTGCCTGAAAATTAAAGACATCGTGAGGGGCAGGAAAGGCATATGTAACGTTGACATTGTCAACCGCAGTGACCTCACCGACTGGTTGATCAGTGCGGGGGTCACGACCATCACACATGCGTCGAAGCCGTGAGATGGTGCCAGAGGCCCGAGGAGGCCCAGTGCAAGATTTAGTTAAATCAACTGCCTTCTTACACGAGTAGCGGCCACATCGGCGATATAATATGATATTATTTAGCCGCCTGAGCACGTGCCCACCGCCAGTGGGAGAAGAGCACTGCGAACGCAATAAATAGCTCTTGGAGACTGAGCTAGCCCAACAGTTCACGCATCGAAAACGACCCGCTGAGGGGTCCCAGAAATGCTCATGCAAGGCCCCAGAGGAGGCACCAGAGAGGACTAGGGATGGGGCCGAGGGGGCAGGGGACTCGTCAGAATCCGCCGCCCAGACCTTTTGGGCACATTCTTAAAAATCCATGCTATACAATGACCGATATACACACCAAGATTGCGCACCAGCAAACCAGAGCGCTTGATACGGTCGTGCAGGACCGTGTCCAGAGTGTGTAGGTCTGCACCTAGGTTAGCAAGTCTGTCGGCTTGCTTATTACCCGCGGAGGTGGAGTGGCCACGAACCTTGGTGACCTTAATTAGGTGATGCCCGATATCTGAAGCCGCACGGTGGACGCGTGCCCACAAGGATGCGTGATTGGCCCAGCCGTGCGTGGTAGCTTCCTACCCCATTGCCCAACCGTCAACGACATACTGGGCATCCGTGACAAACTCATAGCAGTCGGAGGGAGCGGCATGGGTTAGATAAAATAACAACGCGTAAAGCTCAGCCCCTGAAACATCCTGGGTGAGAAAGGGATATACGCCATAGGCGCCAGCACTAAGCCGAAGCCGATCATTGGCGATGGGCCCACCAAAAACATTTCGGCTACGCGGGGCAACGGAGCAAACACCCCATCCACAACGGAGAGTGAGCGGCGAGGGACCATGCTTTCCCGAGCCGTCTCCGTACATAACACCGTGCGTGTGCCTGAAGAAACGAGAGAACGTGCGCACACACGTCGTGAACAAGGCAACCGTGCGCTCGCCACCATCAGCCTCCGGGATCAAATTCATGATGAACACAGCGAGAATGGGAGGAAATCTACCCAATCGCAGGACAACACGCCAGATACCAAACAAGGCAAGAAGAGACGAGTCGGAAAGTAGCGCATGGTGACGTGGATGCATAGAATCCAATCCAACCGAAGTACGAGCTTTGTACCTGCGACACATCTGTCTGTACTTGTCCAAGGACGGGTGGGGCAAGGGCGCAAGGCAGTCGGGCGGAAACGGCGGAAAATCCAGGGCCAGGCAAGGATCATCAGGGTGCTCCTGCATGGGCTCCCAGATCGCATGCCAAACTCCTTCTCGCGCCTTAAGATGATGCTGCGGCGTACCGACTGGGGCATCTGGGTTCGGGGTGGTCTTGTCAAAAGATGCCCAATCCATAGATCCCTTGACGAAACGGTGCGCAGCAGAACCCCCTTCCTGGACAGATCGGATGGCCCATGATGTCCAGGATTGGCATCTCTGTGCCGATGCTGCACGCTCCAGAGCAGATGCGGACTCAGCCAATACTCCCCGCAGCCAATCTATGGAACCAAGATCTAGGGTACCAAGCCTATTGGCATAATACCTCCACCATGACCCATCGGGGGGAGGACTATCATCGCGCTGCGAAGGACGATATCGGCGCAGGGCTTGGCAGGCTCTCCGATAAGCGGGCCACAACTGCTTGTCAGCCAGAAATAGAAGAGTGCCAAGACGGTTAGAGAGATACCTCCAGAGCCTTCCTTCATATGACGACAGCACACCTCCAGGAAACAGTCTAGAAACCGAAAGCTGGATAGTCGAGGGGCGCTCACCCCACTTGGTGTAATCCTGCGGATCAGGCAACTGGAATAGGGCAAGCAACTCCTGGGCAGACGTCTTCAGCCAAGAAGAGGTAAGACGATCCAAATCTTCCACAGTGTTGACTGCATCAGGATCAGGAAAAGCATCCCAGGAAGGCGGACAATTTGAACACCCCACAGGCCGAATAACAGGGATGTGAGGAAGACGCCGAAAAACCGATACCAAATCAGAGTCAACATTTCCAAGAAGGGTGAGAGCAACAGGCTGATGCTTGGGGGTCAGGGGGGGTTCCCAGACCTCACGCTTAACTGCTGCCGAGAGCAAGGGGTGTACCACAAAGTAGTCAATCAACGACTGGGCACCCGCGGACTCATAGGCATGGCGATCTGGCGCGACAATGACCCCACCTATGAGCGTTAGGAAGTCCGTAGTCTGCAAGTCCTTGGGGGACATGCTCCAGTCCCCTGATATAACAAAGGGGGTGGATATAGTCTTCATGACTGCTGCCACCTGCATCAAAAGCTGAGCATTGCGATCTTCGGCGCCTTCCCCCGCATGCAAATAGACATTGGCCCAGGGGATACCTGAATCAACGACCCCATGCCATAGCTTCAGGATAAATCTCTCTGGAGGGGGCATGACAACAATCGGATCCAATACAACTTCAGAGAAGGACCTGGCATAATGCGAGACAAGGCCCACTCCTGAACTCAAGCCTCCTCTCTGAGTACTAACTGAGGGGTGGAGGTGCGCACGCATGGAACCCGTGCTTGTGAGCACGGTTGACTGCGAACTCGATAGCCTCTTCAGTACGACAGAGTTCTTGATAACCAACAACATCAAACCGATCAGAATAAGCCTCCAGGAAAATATCGGCATTGGACCAGGAGGTAACATTCACAGTAACGATGACCCAGTCCCGACGCGGCTTCTGACCGAAGGCTGACTTGTCGGGCGGGGTCTCAGATGTGCTAAAGGTCAGACGGGCCCTTGGGATTGGAGCCCTCCACCACTGCTGGGGAGTCGGCGGGAGCAGAGGTGGCGGCAGCCGACGGCGAAAACCTTCCTGACTGTCCCGACTGATCAACTGCGACATCAGGGGCGTGAGCAGGACGTTTCGGCGCAGGCGGCAATGAGGAAGAGGAACGGGGAGGAGCCCTGGCAACACGTGTTGGGGAACCTTGCTGGTCGACAGACATCCTGGGCTCCTCAGACTGGGACCGAGGTTCACTGGCAACACCAACAGGAGCATAGCCAGACATAACGATACCCTGGAGGTCCCGCAACGCCTGAGCAAGCTTCTTGTCTCTCTGCACTGCCTGGGAAGCTGCGAAAACGTCCGCCACGGCTGAGAGATCTGGGGGCGTGAAACCCTCAGGGACTGGCTCGCTCGATGGGAGATCCTGCAACTTAGACTGCCACATAGCCATATCCTGGGCGACACGCTCCTGACGAGAGCAGAGGGCGTCCCTTTCGCTCTGAAGGTACGATCGAACTCACGGATCTAGCTAGAGATCTTGTCAAACTTCTTACTGGCCCAATGGTGACGCTGCTTGTAGAACGCACGCTTCTGGGGAACCGTAAGCAAGTCGGACTTTTGTGCGCGGAGATGCTGCAACTCATCCTGGAGACCCAAGACCTGGTCACGAACGTACTTGGTCGGCGGAAGCAGGCGAAGGGAATCCAACTGGCCCAAAAGGGCCTTGATAATCTGATCAATCTGCGTAACCGAAAGCTCATTGCCATTGGTGTCGACACAGCCGCCATCAACGTCGTCGTCGACATAATCAGCCCAGAAACCACGATCGCTGCCACGACCGTCGTCGCCAGAGTGATATCCAAATCTATCCTGCACTTCCTCATCCAATGGAGCCTGAAGACGTTCATCCAAAGACCGAACTGGGGGAGTGGCAGTACCGTCAACATCATAACGATCATGGAAACGAGCACGGGGAGGAGACAAGACACGATCACTGCCACTGCCTTTGCTCCTGCCTTTGCCGTCTTTGTCGCCTTTGCGACCGTACTTTCCTGGGACCTGTCCTCTGGAGCGGCCAGGAAAGAGGGTACTGCAGAACTTACACTTCTGGCGGGCTCTTCTTGCCGAGGAAAAAGACGAGCGGGTCGGCTTGGCAGGCCCTCCCGTTCCGACGCCCCCGCTGGAGTCAGGGATGAACCCCGAGGAACCCGCACGCCGCATTCCCACAGAACTCGCGACCGTGCACGGACGCTGCTCCTGGGGGCGCGGAGGCAAGCGCGCAGTGCGCGGGGCCAGGCGACCTGGACAGCGCGCCGGGAGAGGCGCGGCAGCTGCTCGGCGGGGCTGCCCTCTGGAGGCTCACCACCAGGCGGCAGGGGAGTGGCGCCGAGGGAGGCGCATCTGCACAGTTTCCCCCGGGACCGTAGGCGACCCGAGGAGGAGGAGGGGGAGGAGGAGGAGGAGGAGGAGGAGGAGGAGGAGGAGGAGGACGGGTCGTTTAAGCCCTTCGGAGAAACCCTCCAGGCGCATCCCGGCATGTAAGCACGTGTTGGAAGGGGCCCAGGGAGACACAAACAGATACACGCAAGTCCCAGGATCCCCCATACTTTTTGCACGCGCTCTGGATTTTTGTCCTCCCCTCCACTTCCCATAGTCTCCCATGTCTCCACTGGAGTCGATACTTATTTGTGTCTGTGTGTTTTTGCTTCTCCTGACGTGTGCCTGCCATCCCGAGGCTCAACCCCGAGAGGTGCGCGCGGAGAGCTCATGGCTCGGGGCTGGCCCCTCCTCCCCCGGGCGCGCGCGGAGCGGGTGAAGACGAAGCCAGGACAAGGATAAACTCGGGCACGGAAATGACTACCTACCAAACCATCCCAACTCAACCCGAAGACCGGAATTTCGGGTTTCTGGGGGGGTACGGGCTCCAATGTTCCCCGACCCACCCACCCCACTGGAAATGGATGGCAAATTGAGGGCTTCGGGTTGGGGTGGTTTGGTGGGTGGTGAGGATGAATCGAGAATCTCAGAGATCCCGCGGGTCTGTGATGATGTCTCCGGCGCCGCGGCCTTCTCAGAGCGTTCTGGAACGCTCTGGGAAGAATTTATCCTCGTCCTAGCCGCGTCCGACGGGTCCTGGCGCACCGAGCAATCCGCGCGGACCTCCGAAAAGCCACGCTGCGGGGCCCGGACGCAAAGTGTCCACGCCCATCGCGCCAAGACAACGCTACGACGAAGTGCATTAAACAAATCGATTGCCCCCTCCCTTAAACTCAAAGTTGGCAGTGGTGCATGCGAGCAAGTTCGGGAACGACAAAATGTGGACACTGCAACGTTGGGATCGGGGTGGAGGGGTGTGAGCCATATGCCTTCTGCTGTTGGAGATGTTTCACTTCAGAATGTCTTCACTCCACATGTGTGGACACTGTTTGTCTGGGCACCACTATGCCTCTTTTTGTTTCTCCGATAGACCCTGCCTGGATACTCCGGCCTCCTCCCCGGACCTCTTGGGCCGTCAACGACACTACCGCGGGCCTCGAGATGCAGATCTGGTTCCAAGGAGGGGGCCCGTACCTCTTCTAAGGCAGTGGGCAAAATCATCACGTCGGGGATCTGGGAAGAGGGGGGCCAAAACGCACTCCAAAACACTGGACCCAGACCCCCGACTCCGACGTCATGATATTTCCCAAACGTCAACCCCAAAGGACTCAGGACTCGATCCATTCCCAGGGACGGGTTATTTTATCCCGAATCGTTTTCTGACGGTCCCCAGGCCTCGTAAGGACCCCGAAAGGCTGAAAATAGCCAGAAACCTTCCGCCGTGATTTGTTCGTGACTCGGAGGGGTCTGGGTCCAGAGCGCTGGACAAAGGGGCAACGATCGGGGGGGATAGGCATTAGGGGGGGATACATTGACCTCGAATGGCTGATACATCGCCCATGCATCGTCGATACATCTTCGATGCAGACCGGCCCATGTATCGTTTATATATCGACGACGCATCATCCTGATATCAACGATACATCGTCGATGTATCAACCATTCGAAGTCGATGCATCCCCATTTGCCCACCCACCCCCATTGCCCCCGATGGACGCCAGCCCCAAACATGCGACGTCCTGATGTGTTCACTAGGGCGTCCCCGGATGTCTCGACCTGTTCCCCAGGACCAGATTTTCATCCCGAATCGTTGCGTGACGATCCCGAGGCCTGGGGAGGGCCCCAAGAGGCCAAAATTTACCAAAACCTCGCCCTGAATTCTTCGCGAATCGAGCATGTCTGGGAAGAGGGAGGCCGAAACGCACTCCAGAACACTGGACCCCGACGTCAAACATTCTTCACAACGTCGACCCCCAGAGGTCTCGACTCATTCCCTGGGACCAGCGTTTCATCTCGAGCCGTTTCTTTGGCGGTCCCGAGGCCCCGTAAGGGCCCCCAGAGTCCGAAAATGCAGAAAACCTTCCCTGTGTGTCCATCCCCCATTTATGACGAGCGAACAACACTCATAACGGGGATCGGTCTTTAGAACCCCTTCCAACAATGGAAACGAATTATCATTTCAAAGCCCTTATTGACAGACTGGGCCCCACCAGTAACGGAAAACAGTTTTTTACCCGCGGCACCCGCTGCGCAACAACGACGACGACTACGACTACGATTGCGACTACGACCACAATCGCGACTGCGACTACGACTACCACGATTACAACCACGACTACAACCACAACTACTGGTTCCGGTTGTAATCGTCGTGCCCAGGAGGAATTAGCCTGGCGAAGGACCCAACCATATGCAGTTGTGAATACCGCAATTGTGAATACCATCTTTGCCCGCGCTCCCTATGTGGCCACAGCTTCCCGCCGGAACCCGACATGCTCAGGAACACGTTCGTTGCCGTCTTCGCGGGCGCCGACGACCACACGGACGGCGTCCCTCTGACCGAGGAGCAAAAGCAGAAGAGGGCTATGAGAGCCATCAGGGAGGAGGTGGCGTTGCACGTCGACGCGGCGGAGTACGACGCCCAGGCGCGGTTGTTGAAGCAACACATCTATGGGGCCACGATCCTCGTGAGGGGTGTGCCGCAATGGCCCGGGGCCGCCATGCGAACCTTGCCACTGGCGCCTTCGCTGGAGTTCCTGTGGGGCCACGATCCTCGTGAGGGGTGTGCCGAAATGCCCCGAGGCCGTCATGCGAACCTTGCCACTGGGGCCTTCGGTGGAGCTCCTATGGGGCCACGATCCTCGTGAAAGGTGTGCCGAAATCGCCCGAGGCCGCCATGCGAACGCTGCCACTGGGGCCTGCGGTGGAGCTCCCTATGGGGCCACGATCCTCGTGAGGGGTGTGCCGAAATGCCCCGAGGCCGCCGTGCGAACCCTGCCACTAGCGCCTTCGGTGGAGCCCCCTATGGGGCCACGATCCTCGTGAGCCGAAATGGCCCGAGGCCGCCATGCAAACCCTGCCACTGGCGCCTTCGGCGAAGCTCCCTATGGGGCCACGATCCTCGTGAGGGGTGTGCCGAAATGCCCCGAGGCCGCCATGCGAACGCTGCCTCTGGGGGTCTTCGGTGGAGCTCCCTATAGGGCCACGATCCTCGTGAGAGGTGTGCCGAAATGGCCCGAGGCCGCCATGCGAACCCTGTCAATGGGGGCCTGCGGTGGAGCTCCCTATGGGGACACGATCCTCGTGAGGGGTGTGCCGACATGACCCGAGGCCGCCATGCGAACCCTGCCACTGGCGCCTTCGGTGAAGCTCCCTATGGGGCCACGATCCGCGTGAAGGGTGTGCCGAAATGGCCCGAGGCCGCCGTGCGAACCCTGCCGCTACGATCCTCGTGAGGGGTGTGCCGAAATGCCCCGAGGCCGCCATGCGAACCCTGCCACTGGCGCCTTCGGTGGAGCTCCCTATGGGGCCACGATCCCTATGAGGCCGCCATGCGGCCACTGGCGCCTTCGGTGGAGCTCCCTATGGGGCCACGATCCTCGTAGGGGTGTGCCGAAATCGCCCGAGGCCGCCATGCGAACGCTGCCACTGGGGCCTTCGGTGGAGCTCCCTATGGGGCCACGATCCTCGTGAGGGGTGTGCCGAAATGGCCCGAGGCCGCAATGCAAACCCTGCCACTGGGGCCTTCGGTGGAGCTCCCTATGGGGCCACGATCCTCGTGAGGGGTGTGCCGAAATCGCCCGAGGCCGCCATGCGAACCTTGCCACTGGCGCCTTCGGTGGAGCTCCCTATGGGGCCGCCACGATCCTCGTGAGGGGTGTCCCAAAATGGCCCGAGGCCGCCATGCGAACGCTGCCACTAGGGCCTTCGGTGGAGCTCTCTATGGCGCCGCCACGATCCTCGTGAGGGGTGTGCCGAAATGACCCGAGGCCGCCATGCGAACCTTGCCACTGGCGCCTTCGGTGGAGCTCCCTATGGGGCCACGATCCTCGTGAGGGGTGTGCCGAAATAGCCCGAGGCCGCCATGCGAACCCTGCCACTGGCGCCTTCGGTGGAGCTCCCTATGGGGCCACGATCCTCGTGAGGGGTGTGCCGAAATCGCCCGAGGCCGCCATGCGAACGCTGCCACTGGGGCCTTCGGTGGAGCTCCCTATGGGCCGCCACGATCCTCGTGAGGGGTGTGCCGAAATCGCCCGAGGCCGCCATGCGAACGCTGCCACTGGGGCCTTCGGTGGAGCTCCCTACGGGGCCACGATCCTCGTGAGGGGTGTGCCAAAATGGCCCGAGTCCGCCATGCGAGCGCTGCCACTGGGGCCTTCGGTGGAGCTCCCTACGGGGCCACGATCCTCGTGAGGGGTGTGCCGAAATGGCCCGAGGCCGCCATGCGAACGCTGCCACTGGGGCCTTCGGTGGAGCTCCCTATGGGGCCACGAAGCGCTGCACTGGGCGGGTGAAACGCAGGGAGGAGGGGGGATGAGGGGGAGGAGGAGAGGAGAGGAGGAGGAGGAGGAGGAGGAGAAGGAGGAGGAGGAACGCGGGACGACGTCTCTTCAAAACGAGGACCCAACACCACAGGATGTTTGGGAAATTATCCTGGCGAAAGACCCAACCATATGCAATTGTGAGTGCCGCAATTGTGAATATCTTCTTCGGTGGCGCTCCCTATGGGGCCACGAAACGTGTAAGGGTGTGCCGAAATGGGCGTGCGGGACGCATGTGGGCACACTCACTGGGGCCGTCGGTGGAGCTCCCTATGGGGCCACGAAACGAGTGAAAGGTGTGCCGACATGGGTGTGCGGGACGCATGCGGGCACACCCGCTGGGACCTTCGGTGGAGCCCTCTACGGGGCCACGAAACGTGCGAGGGGTGGGCCGAAATGGGTGTGCGCGACGCATGCGGGCACACCCACTGGGGCCTTCGGCGGAGCTCCCTATGGGGCCACGAAGCGCGTGAAGGGTCACGAAACGCGAGAGGGGTGTGCCGAATTGGGTGTGCGGGACGCATGCGGGCGGCTGCACTGGGGCCTGCGGCGGAGCTCCCTATGGGGCCACGAAACGTGTGAAGGGTATGCCGACATGGGTGTGCGGGACGCATGCGGGCGGCAGCACTGGGGCCTTCGGTGGAGCTCCCTGTGGGGCCACGAAACGTGTGAGGGGTGTGCCGAAATGAATGTGCGGGACGCATGCGGGCGCGGGCACTGGGGCCTTCGGGTGCCGAAATGGGTGTGCGTGACGCATGCGGGCGCGGGCACTGGGGCCTTCGGCAGAGCTCCCTATGGGGCCACGAAACGTGTGAGGGGTGTGCCGAATTGGGTGTGCGTGACGCATGCGGGCGCGGGCACTGGGGCCTTCGGCGGAGCTCCCTATGGAGCCACGAAACGTGTGAGGGGTGTGCCGAAATGGGTGTGGTGACGCATGCGGGCGTCCCCGCATCGGTGGAGCTCCCTATGGAGCCACGAAACGTGTGAGGGGTGTGCCGAAATGGGTGTGGGTGACGCATGCGGGCGCGGGCACTGGGGCCTTCGGCGGAGCTCCCTATGGAGCCACGAAACGTGTGAGGGGTGTGCCGAAATGGGTGTGGGTGACGCATGCGGGCGCGGGCACTGGGGCCTTCGGTGGAGCTCCCTATGGAGCCACGAAACGTGTGAGGGGTGTGGAGCCGAAATGGGTGTGGGTGACGCATGCGGGCGCGGGCACTGGGGCCTTCGGTGGAGCTCCCTATGGAGCCACGAATCGTGTGAGGGGTGTGCCGAAATGGGTGTGGGTGACGCATGCGGGCGCGGGCACTGGGGCCTTCGGTGGAGCTCCCTATGGAGCCACGAAACGTGTGAGGGGTGTGCCGAAATGGGTGTGGGTGACGCATGCGGGCGCGGGCACTGGGGCCTTCGGTGGAGCTCCTATGGGGCTACGAAACGCTGTACTGGGTGGGTGAAACGCAGGGAAGAGGGGGAGGAGGGAGGGGGCAGCGGGAGGAGGAGGAGGAGTGAACGCGGGGCGCTGTCTCTTCAAAACGAAGACCCAACACCACAGGATGGTTGGGAAAAACATGATCCAGCCCGCCCAACAGTAGAGGACAAACAGGTTCCGCCGCGACGACGACTACGAAGACGATAACGACCGCGAGGAGAAGCAGGAGGAGGACGGGGAGGAGGGGAAGAGCAGGAGGAGGACGAGGAAGAGGACCAGGAGGAGGACGAGGAGTAGAAGGACGAGGAGAAGGAGGAGCAGGAGGAGGATGGGTGGTGGAGGAAGTTGAGGTGGAGGTGGAGGAGGAGGAGGAGGAGGAGGAAGAGGAGGAGTAGGAGCAGGAACCGGAGGAGGAGAAGGAGGGTCGAGTACGTTCCCCGCCAAAAGAAACAGAGGGGCTAAAGACCACTCGAGGTGAGCGGCGGCAGATGGGGCTATGGGCGCGTGCTGTCGGATGGGGTCCCCGCATGAACGCGAGCCTCTCCAGCGGCCTGACAACCCGCACCCGTACCCATAGCCAATCCTCATCCCTCCAACCCCAATATGGGTATGGGTGTGTTTTTCTTGGGGGTGGGAAAAAAGGTACCGATACCGCAACTACCCGGACGTCTCCTGGGGTGCGCTCTGACCAGGAAGGGGGAAGAAAAAAAGAGGGAAAAGGGGAAAAGGAGACCCGAAGAGTGGAAAAATACCTGTTCCTCCTCTGATATTACGTTCGTTGCTGTACGCCCCGATGGACCTTGCCTGGATGCTAGAGGCCTACTAGATGGGGCCGGAAGATGTCGCCGCATCGCCCGATACATCGGCGATACATCGGCGATACATCGCCGATGCATCGGCGATGCAATGGCGGCGTCAGCGATGCATCGGCGACATCGGCGTGGAGAAAATTGGGCACCACGTCGAGCCGCATCGTCGATGCATCGGCGATACGGCGCGATCCTCCGAACCCATCCACTCCGACCCCATCTAGGAGGCCTACAGATGCGCCGTCGCTGGACTCCTTGTCGGGACGCAGTGGCGCAGACGACACTGGGAACACTAGCGCAGAGGATTCGCAGAGGGACCCCGAGGGCCTCCAGAGCAGAGGCCACCGGGATCCGCGAAGATCCCGGAGGGCAGCGAAGGCTTCCAGAGGCTCACGGGGCACCGATCATGAAGATCTCGCCGGCGCTTGACGCTTGGGCGATCCGCAGAACTCTGCGAGAATCTGATGGCGTCTGGGAGAATTCGGAAGAATCTGCAAGAATCTGGAAGAATCCAGATCCCCTGCAGGATCCCGGGTGCCTCAGGAGGGGCCCGCCTTCTTGTCGAAAAGGGCGCGCCGCGTCACCGCGGCGCCACTCGGTCCGACCCGAAGACCACCGAGAGCAGCCGAGGGCCCCCGCCAGGACGCGCGGATGCGCCGAAACTTCCCTCTGGGCGGCCGCCCGCCTCCGGGCCGCGGCAGCCGCTCGGCGGCGCGGCCTCCGCGCCCCGGCCCGCGGCAGGGGCCGCGCACGGCTGCCCGGCGCCGTGCGGCACGGCCCCCGCCGGGAGCCCCGCCGGCTGGAACGCCGCCTCGGCGACGACGACGACGACGACGACGACGACGACGACGACGACGACGAGGGTCCCAGACCTGCTCGGGCCACGAACAAAAACACGACGGCGTTTCTGTTGCTATTTTCGGCGGCTGGGGGCCCTCGCCGGGCTCCAGGACCGTCAACAAAATAACTCAGGATGAAAAAACCCGCCCTGGGGAATGGGTCGAGACCTTTGGGGGTCGACGTCGAGAAAAAATCATGACGTCGGGGTTCTGGGGGTGGCTGCTTGGATCACCACGGGGATTACCGTCTGGGGGTCGATCTTCAGGGCCCTCGGCTGGCGGTGGATATGGATGTGGATGCGGACATCCATATAAGTGCATACGTGTGTACGTGTATCTGTATGTGCAATGATACACGGTATTTTAGATTATACATACACGTGTGCGTGTACATGCATACGTCCACATATACATTGAACATGTACACCGTCTGCACTTCTGCATGTATACGCATGAATTACATCTGTAAATCTGCTGTGAGTGCGGTAGAGGCAGTTCCCAAGAGCCATGCTTGCATGGTTGTGCAACGCTGATTTTCGGAATCGACTTCTCTCTCTCTCTCTCTCTCTTCTGTTTTTTGTTTGGTTCTCTCTCTCTCTCTTTCTCTCTCTCTCTCTCTCTCTCTCTTTCTTCTTTGGCCATTAAAAGATTCATTCTGTGAGCCCGCCATAAAGAGAACCGACTCGTACATGCCCCTCAAAAGGAATCAATCAGCTAATCCTCCACAGAGTGAGGCAATCTGCAAATCTGCCACACACTGATTTCTATGGTGTGCGGCCCCAGGAGATCTCCCGAGGCCTCGGACAAAATTGTGCTTGTTTGCTGATGCTTGGTTTGTGCGCGCGGGGCTGCGCGCGCCGAGCAGGTCGAGCGTTGGCAGAACTGGGTTTAGAGGGACCTGGTTTAGTGATAGGTACTCAGGGGGCGCCCACCCCGCCCCTTTCCACTAACCGGAGTTGCCATCACCCGAAATTATCCGAGCGAAGGACCCCACAATATGCAGTTGTGAGTAACGCGTTGAGGGTGACACTTTCGATGGAATTCCCTATGGGGCCACGAAGCGCGTGAGGGAAGTGCCGAAATGGGTGGGGGAGACGCATGCGGGCGGTGACACTGGGGCCCTCGGTGGGGCTCCTCATGGGCCACGAAACGCTGTACTTGGTGTGGCTGACGCATGCGGGCGGTGCCCCTCGCTGGCTGGAGCTCCCGATGAGGCCACGAAATGCTGTAATGGTCGGGGGAAACGCATGCGGGCGGTGCCATTGGGAACTTCGGTGGAGCCCCCTACGGGGCCACCAAACGCTGTACCGGGGGGGGCGCATACTGGCGGTGCCAGCGGGGGCCTTCGATGGAGCTCCCTCTGGGGCCACGGGAGGGGGGGATGCATGCGGGCGGTGCCTTCGGTGGAGCTCCCTATGGGCCCACGAAACGCTGTACTGGGTGTGGCTGACGCACGCGGGCGGGCTCCTGGAGCTCCCTACGGGGCCACGGAACGCTGTACCCGGTGGGGGCTGACGCATGCGGGCGGTGCCACTGGAGCCTTCGGTGGAGCTCCCAACGGGGCCACGAACGCTGTACTGGGTGGTGGCTGACGAATGCGGGCGTTGTCAGTAAGGCCGTCGGTGGAGCTCCCTACGGGGCCACGAAACGCTGTACCGGGTGGTGGCTGACGCATGCGGGCGGTGCCACTGGGACCTTCGATGGAGCTCCCTGTGGGGCCACGAAACGCTGTACCGGGTGGGGGGGGCGCATGCGGGCGGTGCCACTGGGGCTTGGTGGAGCTCCCAAACAATGCGGCCGCGAAATGCAGTACTGGGCGGTGGCTGACGCATGCGGGCGGTGCCATTGGGGTCTTTCTGTGGAGCTCCCTACGGGGCCACGAAAAGCTGTACTGGGTGGTGGCTGACGCATGCGGGCGGTCCCACTGGGACCTTCGGTGGAGCTCCCCATGGGCCCACGAAACGCTGTACTGGGTGGTGGCTGACGCATGCGGGCGGTGCCACTGGAGCCTTCGGTGGAGCCCCATTGTGGGGTCACGAAACGCTGTGCTGGGTGGTGGCTGACGCGTGCGGGCGGTGCCACTGGTGTCTCGGTGGAGCCCCGTACGGGGGCACGAAACGCTGTGCTGGGTGGTGGCTGACGCATGCGGGCGGTGCCAGTGGGACCTTCGGTGGAGCTCCCTACGGGGCCAAGACGCTGTACTGGGTGGTGGCTGACGCATGCGGGCCGTGCCACTGGAGCCTTCGGTGGAGCTCCCCATGGGCCCACGAAACGCTGTGCTGGGTGGTGGCTGACGCATGCGGGCGGTGCCACTGGGACCTTCGGTGGGGCTCCCTACGGGGGCACGAAACGCTGTGCTGGGTGGTGGCTGACGCATGCGGGCGGTGCCAGTGGGACCTGCGGTGGAGCTCCCTACGGGGCCACGAAACGCTGTACTGGGTGGTGGCTGACGCATGCGGGCGGTGCCACTGGAGTCTTCGGTGGAGCTCCATACGGGGCCAGGAAACGCTGTACTGGGTGGTGGCTGACGTATGCGGGCGGTGCCATTGGGGTCTTTCTGTGGGGCTCCCTACGGGGGCACGAAACGCTGTGCTGGGTGGTGGCTGACGCATGCGGGCGGTGCCACTGGTGCTTTCGGTGGAGCCCCCTATGGGCCCACGAAACGCTGTCTCCCTGTGGGGGCACGAAACGCTGTACTGGATGGTGGTTCACGCATGCGGGCGGTGCCACTGGTTCTGTCGGTGGAGCTCCCTATATGGGGCCACGAAAAGCTGTACTGGGTGGTGGCTGACGCATGCGGGCGGACCTACTGGGCCCTTCGGTGGAGCCCCCTTATGGGGCCACGAAGCGCTGTACTGGGTGGTGGCTGACATATGCGGGCTGTGCCACTTGGGGCTTCAGTGGAGCTCCCTATGGGGCCACGGAACGCTGTGCTGGGTGGGTGAAACGCAGGTTGGAGGGAGGAGGGGGAGGAGGGGGAGGAGGAGAGAGACGCGGGGCGCTGTCTTTTCAAAACGAGGACCCAACACCACAGGATGGTTGGGAAAAACACCAGCTGCGGCAGACCTGGTTTGGCGATTCTGGCCAATTTAGGGGCTCCGGGGCCCTACTACTGACTGGGTCCCCTCACCTGGGGTCCTGCTCATACCCGAGCAGGGGCTGCGCGGCGCCGAGCAGGGGCAGCGGGGACCAGGGGCAGCGAGAGCCTTGGTGGACCGCCCGGGCGGCGGGTGTCCGAGCGAGGGCCTTGGTGGACCGACCAGGTGCGACAGGAAGCCGCGGAAACGGTTGCAGAAGGCCTGGTGGACCGGCCCTGGGGCGAGAGGAGCCGCAGAAGCGGTGAGAAAGCGTGGGCTGGGCAGACCGAGAAAGGGCCGAGGAGGAGCGAGCCTCGCTCTGGACTGCGTGCCGGGACGGGCCTGCGGACCACTCTGGGTTTCTTAAAAAGCGTGGGTGGGGGGTACCGCCCCGACGGGGGCCAACCTCGCCTCGTTGTCGCGCCGCGACGGGGGTCGGAGCGCCTTCGGCGCGCGGTGGCTGCCCGCGACGGGGGTCGATGTGGGGCTGTCGGCGGGGGTGACGCCCCCCCCCGACGCGTATTGAGAAACTCGGAGTAGAGTCGCCGCTCCCCCAATGTCCCCTGAGAACGGCGTTGCAAAACAAATGCGGCATCGCGGAAAAACGAGACTGGAGCACCAGATCCCCTATCTTTCTGAGTCATTTTTCGAGCAGGATCGATCTGTGATTGCCCCAGGGCCCGGAAGCGGGCGAAAACAACCACTGCGAAAAACAAACCAAAGTCAGGATCTCATTGTCGACCTTCCTGGGCTTCGGGCTATGGGGGTTTTACCCACGGCGCGATACACCATAATGATACTTCCACCCTCGAGCACTGCATATTACCGCTGTAAAGCTGCGCCGCAGCGTGCGTCAGAGGAGCGGATGGATGGCGTTAGATCTCTCGACACCGCGTGCTGCTTCCAAACAAGAGCCATGGTACTCACTAGGTCACTGGGAAGACAAAACGAGGCGAGCAGACAACTAGAAGGCGGGAGACCGCAGGGCTGGCGACGTCCAAAACAGTCAAATTGAGAATGTCGCTGTTGCGGACAGTGTCCAGGTCTAGCTTAGACAAGGTGGGTGATACAGTGGCCTCGCGAATTTGGCTTGTCTGGGGACATGCAACGCAAGACATATAAAAGTTAGGTGGAAAGGAGGAGGAGGAGAGGGAAGAAGATGAGGAAGTCTTTAACCGAGGCCTTTACGGGGCGCAGTGGCGCCGTCTGGGACAGGACGAGGACGAGGAGGAGGCCAATCGAATCGACAAGTCGGATCAGCGTACGAAATGGATCGGATCGGCGGAGATCGGCTGCCAAGTCGGGAGAAGTCGAATCGGTGGAGACATCGGAATCCTAATCGGAATTCGTGGTCGAATCGAATCGGGATCGGAATCCGTCGCAGACACATCGAGTCGAGTCGGGAGAGTCGGCACGAGCCCTGCTGCCCGACCGATCTCGTCCACCGCTGGGGCCTTCCCGAGGCGCAGGTGGTGCCGTCTTTAGCGCGGGCCGCGGCTGGAGCCGCGGCCTCCGCGCCACAGCTCCCTTGGGCGTCTCTTAACGGGGGGCGATAGGAAGAAGAGAGGTGCACTTCTCGGCCGGGGGGGGGAAGAAGAAAGGAGCACTTCTCCGGCCCCAAGAGGCCCCCTGTGTGGCCTTCAAGGGGTTTCGTGCGCGTATCTTTCCGTCCCTGTATCCTTCCGCAAGATGACCCAGGATGCGCCTCGATGGTCTTCTTCGGAAAAGTATGCACACACGTCCGAGCGATGCCAAGAAATGGAGGTGCACCTGTCGGGCCCCAAGGGCCCCCTTTGTGGCCCTCAGGGGGCCCCTTGAGGGCCACTAAGAGCTACTTTTTTCTGCAGCCCTCGCTGCCACCCCGCTGATCGCCCCCCCACTGCGCGACGCCCGACTCTGGCGTCGTGCGGCCGCTCTGGCCGATCTGGACAACTCCGGGGCGCCTCTCGACGAGGCGCAGCCGATTGAAAGCACACCGGGGCCCGACCACTGTTTTTAGTCCGCGGCCGCAAGAGAGTATGCGCTGGGACGCAGGCGAACTAATTGGGGCACAGATTGGAGCGCGAAGCGGAGGGGGCCAGGAGAGGGCCGGGGGGCGGGGGGGGGCCACGCTGGGTCCCCCCGAAAACATCCACAGAGGCAAAACTGGCAACAGAGCAGCACGCCAGAACAACATGACACAACGCAACACAAAACAACACAAGAGGAAACACAACACACGAACAAACAAACAAACAAGAACTCCGGCCGAAAGGGAGTGTCCAGAATTCAGTGGCAACTCCTGAGATCCTCCCGAGCCATTTTTCTGACTCTTGCGAATCGAAGCTGATCGACGCTAAATCGACGCTGGTCGGAGCCAAATCGACGCTAGTCGACGCAAAATCGGCGCCTTCTCATCGATTACCAGACGCTAGCGCACGCTAACGCACTCTAAAGACGGAATGGGCATACAATAGAGGCCTCCCAGATAGGGTCAGAGTAGATGGGGTCGGAAGGTCTGGACCCGAGTTCTGGCGAATCGACGCTAGTCGACACTACAAGCCTGTAGTAATCAACGCGACCCGACGCTACACCGGCGCTAATCGACGCAAGCCAGCGCAACATCGGCGCTACTTCATCGACTACCAGCCGCTTATCGACGCCAACGCACTCCAATAACGGAAATCGAAAGGTATACAAGACTCTCATGACTTGCGCCCGACCGGCAACAACTCCCGCGCCGTCAACCGAACCTTGGGCCAGGAGCACCTTTGGCCGTAGTGGTTCTTGGAAGCGACGGGGCCATTTGTTGCAAAATCTGCGTGTTGGCGTTTTTGACCACGGTCCTGGCGACATCTTTTTGGGGCTTCCGTCGCAATTTGCTTTCCGCTTCCGGCTCCGGTTTTATCCTACAGCCCTGCTTTTCCGTTTCGACGAACCGTTTTCGTTGCCGCTCTCACTCTCGAGCTCAAGTTTTCTGGAAACGGTTCAAAAACGGCCCTGCTGTTTCCAATAACCACTAAGCCTTTAGCAGCCCTCGGAGGAAAACTGCTGGCCTCCCAGCCGAGGCACCCGCGGCCCACGCGGGCCTTTGGGCCGCGCGCGGCCGGCCTGGCCCCTCCCTGCCGAGCCCGACCGACAAAACCCCCCGCGCCATCGACCGAACCTTGGACCAGGAGCACCTTTGTCGACCTCTCGCAAGAGTGACCGTGGGCAAGGAGCAACCTCTGCTGCGCGACTTCCGGGGGGCGCGGAGGAGCCAAATCCGAAC
>CAUYUJ010015815.1:537161-684661 GCA_963575745.1 Prorocentrum cordatum | reverse complement strand
ATGATATCCACCGCCCCCTAGTCATCATCCCCCTCTTGGCACGCCCTCGACACGTGGCCCCCAGAACTTTAACCCCTGGGCCGGTTTTTCATCCTAGATCGCTGTTAGATGGCCGCGCGGGGGCCGGAACAGCCCCCCACGGCCCCAGAATTGCAAAACGACTGCGTCTTTCTTCTCTTCAAAACCTCCAAGGAGGTGTCCGCGGAGGTCACCGGATGCCTGCACGGGCCAAACAATGCCTCAAAGACTGGAACCTCGACCCTCGCACCCCCAGAAGCCCCTGGAGGCCCCCAAGCGTCCGAGACCTTCGGAGGGGACGGAGAGAAGGGTGTCAGACTTCCAGCGCAGAGGTTTTCCATCGTATTCGACTTATGAGGGCCCTCGCTAGGCACATGCATATTTCGCTGCGCATACCCTCGTCTTCTGCACCCCCTGCCCACATCTCCTGCTGGGTAATGTGCCCCCGCAATCCTTTTCCCTGCGCCCCCGCTTCCTGCTAGCATCACGTCCGGGCAGATCCCAAACGGCCGGGCCCGAGTGCCTGAATGACAGTCGTCGTGCTGCCAATGAAGACCCTGAATAGGGGACGAAGGGGCTTTTCTGGTCACGGCGAGCCTCAGCCGTTCCCCGACCCAGACTTCAGGAACAGCCCGAAAACCAGAGCCCCTCCTGAGCCCAAGACTGCCCTGTGTCAGCGTCTTGGCTGTACGCCCGCGTTCCTTTGTCCTGCGCCCCCGCTCCCTCATAGCATGAAGTCCAGCCAGATCCCGAACGGCCGACCCCGAGTGCTCTACCTCTGCATCCCACCACAACTCTGCACGGGACCCCACACGTTCGCACTCTGCTACAGGCTGCCCAAAAGGAGCCAGAGTAGATGCGGTCGGGGGGTCGCACCGCATCGCCGATGCATCGGCGACGTGGGATGAAGACAATCGGGCTCTGGATCGCCCTGCATCGCCGATGCATCGGCGATGCTGCGCGACACACGCCGGCCCCATCTACTCGGGCCCCACTCCCACACATCCTCCGACGTGATTTCTTCGAACATCTGCGGCCCCAGAGCTCCCCCGGAGCCCGACATGAAGGAAACGCCAACGCCGCGATCGGGAACATCAGAAAAACACCATCGGATGGCTGGGCTTTGGGCGGCCTTGATCTGCGGGGGCCGCGCACGGCCTCCAGAATCCTCAGCGGGGTGCCGTCTGTGTCCTGGGGCGGGGCAGGGGGCGGATGTGATCCGCCCGCCGGGCCCAGCGTGGGGGGCGGCTCGGGCATGACCGATAGGCAACGCCTACCCCTGCAGGTCAAAGTTCTGAAACGTAGGCTGGGGCTCAGATTTGGCAGGATGCCTGCAGCAGCCAGGTGAGCCCCAGCGGAGGGGGGTCAGGAGCAGGAAAGGGGAGGGGGGTCAGGGGTCAGGAGACCGCCCAGGACTACTCGGGGGGCCTGCTGAGGCCAGCTAGAACTGCTCGAGGCGCATGTTGAAGCCAGTCAAGACTACCTGGGGGAAGCTGCTCGCGCGCGGCCCGAAGTCTTACCAGGTCCGGGGCAACCAGCGGCCCCGTCGCCAGAGCCCGCGTCGAGCGCTACGGGGGTGCAGGTTCCCAAGAGGGCGCGAGGAAGGCAGTGGCGAGGGCGGTCAGGATTGTCCCGACCCGCCCCTCGTGGCCCGCTGGGGTCGATTGCTTCAGAAGCCGCCCTACGGCTTTCGGGTCCCGCCCGGCCGACCCGCCTGTCTGAGTCCGCACGCCCGACCCGCCCGTGTGGGTCCGCCAGCTGACCCGCCCGTTAAGGGTCATCCGCCCGCTTGCTTGAAAACGAGTAGCCGCCCGCTGTAAGGTCCCGCCGGCCCAACCCGCCCGCTCGGGTCTGACCGCCGGGCCCGTACGTTGGGGTCCGCCCCCCTGGCCCGCCTGTTTTACCCCGTCGGGGATGACCAAAGAGCTGGCACGACAAAGGGGAACCCCGTCAAGGTGATACGCATATGAATGAGTAACGAGGGCGGTAATCGAGGGCTTGTGGTGCACGCGATAAGCGACACGCGGGCATTGAAGAGCGAACAGTCTGCAAAGTGATTGTTCTACGGCTGCTTCGTTTGGCCTGCGAGGTCCGTCTGGCTCTTCCTGGGGGCCCTGGGCACGTCTTTCATCAGCGGCTAACTTGAGGACACCAAACGCTATGCAGCAACACCAGGGGCACGAAAAGGAAAGGACGAGAGCGACCACGGAGGAAGACAAAGGCAGGAGCCGCGCTCAGAGCAGGAAGCACTTCGCGCCCGGTACCGGCGGCCTCAAGCTCCAGGAGAGGCCGTGCGAACTGGCCACAAGCTGCAGCAGAGCAACACGTAGGCCCCAACGTTGCGGACACACCTCGCTCCTGACCCTTCTGCTCCTCCTGTTTCGCCTGCTCCGCTCTCGTCTTCCATCCTCCTGCTCTGTCTTCTCACGCTCCGCCTCCTCATCCTCTTCCTTCTCCTCCTCCTCTGCTGACCCCCCCCTCATCCCAATCCTGCTCCTCAGCCGCGTTCTCCTTCTCCGTACCCTTTTGCGCTGGGCAAACCTGAGCGACGAGGCGGTTGAGTTCTTCTCGTCAAAAACCAGAGAGTGTACGGTCCGACCGGTAATCAACATAATCACCTTAAAGCAGACTCGGCGGCGCAGGAAGCGCTAAGAGACACAGGAAAGTGGAGAACCAGCGAGGGCATAGAGCATTAGATCTGCAGGCGTCGGCAAGGTAACCCACTCGCACCCCGCCCAGCTCCACAATCCGATCCCTCCCGCGACAAAGCCCCTCAAAGAGGGAAGTTCGAAACCTCACCGAAGGCAGCTGGTAGTCAATTTCTAAAGTGCCTCCACCGAGGCAGGATATGAACATACTGAGTGCGAAGTGCCACCCTCCACCGCCTACACCTCCACCATACGGCAACGAACACTCCCCGACCAACCACCCACACACACACATAGATATACACGCAGATATAAACCCTGCTGCCCTCCTGGCGGTCGACTCGCTCGTGGCGGTCGTCCCGCTGGGTTTCTCACTCTCCAGCTGGCAAAAGCTGGGGCTACTCAAATACAACGATGTCGAACAACCTGCAGGTGCTGAAGTTGCGGTGCCTGCCCTCATCGAGGGTATTGCTGTCGCTCCTTCCTCACCAACCCACCACCTCAACCCCCTGCCCCCCAACAACCACCCCTCACAAAGCCGACTGCCCTCACCAAGCGCCTTGCGGTCGACTCGCTCGTGGCGGTCATCTCGCTCGGAACTTCATTCCCCAGCGGGCAAACGCTGGCTGGTAACCTGCAGCTTTCCTTCTCCTCCTGGGTCTTCCTCCTCCTCCTCCTTCTCCTCCTCTTCCCCCTCTTCACCCTGTTCCTCGCGGCAGCGTCGACGCGCCTGAAATTTGCGAGCCCTGCACTTTCCCACCCCACCCTCTTCCTCCTGCGCCTCCTCATCCTCCTTCCCTTCATCACCCCCTCCCCCCGCCGTTTACCCCCTCTTCCCCGTCATCAAGTCGGGTCCCAAATTCCCTTCCATCTGCTGCCGCGACGCGCAGCGACAACGGCGGCGGCGGCGGCGGCCGCGACGACAACCACGGCGACCACGACGACGGCGGCGGCGGCGGCAACAAGGGCGGCGATTGCGACGGTAGTTTATGTACGGCGACGCTGGCCTGGAAGCCCAAAGTTGCCAAGGAGCGGCCGTCGTGGGTTGTGCTGTTCTCTCTTGGGCCAGTAATGGGGCCAGAGCAGGTCATCGAAAGCAAACAGACGAGAATATACAAACAACTTCTTCAAGGCTTGGGATTTATGCTCGTCTCGCACGGGGACATGTGGCCATTAGTTGGCGAGAAACCCCGCACATCGAGCCCCGATCCCCGATCGGCCGACGACGACCACCACCACAACGACCACGGCAGCGGCGGCGGAGACGATGACGACGACGGCGTCACTGAGATCCGACGTAGCGAACTAATTGCAACATCGTGAACGATAACGACCAGAGCCCCAAACCCCATCGTTCGGCATCATCCTTCCGAGCTGGATCGATCCGTGACGGGCCTCGGGGCCGAAAGCAGGGCGAAATCACCACGTGTGAGCAAAAGGCGACACCAAGATCTCGGAGGATTGCCAACGGCGGCGGCAACCAGGACTTGAGCAGGGACCGACCGTCCCGGTATTCCTATAGGCCTGCCACGACATGTTCTCAGAACCAAAGACTGTCCTAAGAACGAGAACGCTCCTCGTAGAGCATAAAACCTATTTACACAAGACAGATACAACCATAAATGTCCTAAGAACATTACAACCGAGAGAAACCCAATCAGAGAGAGGATGGCTTGAAGTTGGATCGATCAAGAGAGCGATAAGGAGATCGACTGGGAACCCGGGAACCCAGGAACCCACCGAAATCGGCCTGGAACCAAAACCCAGGAACCCGGGAACCCTGAACCGGGAACCCGGGAACCCGGCCAGCTACCAAAATCGGCGGGAAACTTTCGCCAAACCTTTCGATTTCCGCCAGGACCCCCTCGGTGCAAGCACTGGTTGGGGAACTTCGTGCAAGCCACAGGATGTTCTTGGAATGTTCTTTGGCGGGCCTGCGGGCGAGCCCAGACGCCTCGCGACTGCTTGAAGGACGACGGCGGCGGGCGGCGACGGCGCCCGGCGTGCCGCGGCGTCTCCTCGCCGAGCAGCCCGCCGAAGGCCCCAGAGCTCGCGCGGGAGCGGCGGCGGCGCAGCGGCTGAGCGCGGGGGGCGGGGGTGAGGAGGAGGGGGGAGGGCACAGGAGGAGCAGGAAGAGGACCTAGGAGGAGGAGGACGAGGAGGAGGAGGAGGAAGAGGAGGAGGAGGAGGAGGGCCCATGAGGAGGAGAAGAAGGAGCCAGGAGGAGGCAGGAGGACCCGTGAGGACCAGAGGAGGAGGAGGAGGACCCATGAGGAGGAGAAGAAGGGGGATGAGGGTGAGGAGGACCAGTGCAAATCCAAAACCCATCAATTGCAACAAAGCCTCCCTCCATGTTCCCCAATCATAGGACACTACACGGATACACTTGCACTGAAAGAAATGCCCCGTTGGAAGACAAACGCTCGAAACTCCAGAATCGTGCAAGAACGCAATTTTTGGGACATCAACGCCGCGAATTACCGTTACTGCTGCGTTACGACGATTCGGAAACATGCCAGAAAACCATCCCTGGGATTTCAACACCGCGAATCAACGGGGCTGGTGCGCCCTGACATCCCGACGTCGCCCCAAGACACCATTTCTGGTACGCTAACCATGGGAAACCTTGAATGTGTTGCAAACTCGAACAACGAATGCGCACGGTACTAAGGCGATAACCACAATTTGAAAACGGACCGCCCATGATCCGTGAAAGTCCGGCCAACTCTTATAACGAATGTGCGAGGGCCTAAGGCGAACAACACCACTTGAAAATGGCCCACCCTCCGTCCGCGAAGCTCCTGCAATGTGTTGATGCGAATGTGCGCGGCGCTAACCTGAGAGTCACATCTGAAAACGGGCTGCCCTCCATCCGTGAACCTCTTACAAGCTGTTACATCACATGTGCACGGCGCTGGGGCGATAACCACATGCTTAAAACGGAGCACCCTTCATCCGTGAAACTCCTGTATACTTTTAATTTGAAAGTGCGCAGCGCGAAAACCCAAACCACATGTTGAAAACGGGTCGCCCTCCATCCGCGAATCTCTGGCAAACGTTGAAGGCGAATGCGCACGGCGCTGGGGCGACAGCCGCATTGTGAAAACGGACCGCCCTCCACCCATGAAGCTGCTGTAAAATAAAAAATTCAAGATCCTAAATGGTAAGCAGGTCTCACGCGAAACGCCTGGCCGCTATTTTGACAGGCCTCGGGATGCGACAGGGAGGAGTTATCTATGAGGGAAATTGTGGCGGATGGAAGAGGAGGGGGAGGAGAAGGAGGAGAAGGAGGAGGACCCGGGAAGAGGAGGAGGAGGGAGGAGGAGTGGGGCCCAGAAGAGGAGGAGGATCCATGAAGAACCATGAGGAGGACGAGGAAGCGGAGGAGGAAGAGGAGGAGGAGGAGGAGGAAGAAGCGGAGGAGGAGGATGAGTAGGAGGAGCACGAAAGGGAGGAGGGGCAGGAGGAGGAGGAAGAGGAGGACTCAGGAGGAGACGGAGGACCCAGGAGGAGAAGGAGGACCCAGGGGGATGATGGGGGAGGAGGAGGAGGGAGGAGGAAGAGGAGGAAGAGGAAGGATGAGGGAGGGGGAGGAGGAGGAGGAGGAGGAGGAGGAGGAGGAAGAGGAGCAGGAGTGGCACTGGCCAGCCAGGGAAGAGCGGGTAAGGAAAGGCAGGACGGCACAGGAACTGACAGCGGGAACAGTGAGCAAAAGAGAAAAGACGTGCACTGCTGCCCTTCGTCAGAGCTAGCTCGAACGCGCATCTCAACAGCAGTGGGCCCAGGAAGAGGAGGAGAAGGAGGAGGAGGAGGAGGAGTATGGGTACCCTGAAAGAGAAAGAGAAGAGGGCAATCGGACACGGCGCGAGAAGATAGCAAGATGATGGTTCCCCCGCGCCACCGCAGCCTAACAACTAGTTCTCAGAAGTCGTAATCGTTGATGATGGCATGGGCATCGCGGAGAGCTTTGTGTTGAAGGACTGGCGCTCGACCCACACCAGCTGCTCCGCGATCGTGGTGAAGGTCAGCTGCTCGGTCGATACAGACGCCGCAGCAGACGGCGAAAAAGAGCTCCAAGTAGCAGAACTCGTTGATGGCGTAACGGTGTGCGTCTCTCGTCGGGCTCGGGCGGCAGCGCCATCTCGACGGTCTCTCTCGGCACTCGCTGGTCGGCAGTCTCGCTCGGCGTGAGCTCGGGGTCCACGGGCTTGTTCATGAGCAGCGGGGTGGAGAGGTCGATGGCGTCCAGAAACTCCTTGAAGCTGTTGCTGCACGCAGGGCTCCGAACGTGATCGCAGAGGTCGTTGAAATTGCTCTCGAAGTGGTACGAGCCGCCCCGAAGGTCAGGAAACGCCTCGTGGCCTTGAAGACGCCGTACGTGTTGCTCAAGGGAGTCGATCTGCTGCTGCATCTCCAGCGCGTCGATCTCGATGGTTTGGCAACGCTCCTCGAGCTTGTCGACTATCTCGCTCCGCACGTTGCTGAACTTAAGCTCCAGCGCAGAGAACTGCATCTTCAGCTCCTCGGCGGCGGTCTGGGGCCGCTGCATCTCTACGATTTCCAGCGTGGATCTTCAGGAGCGGGAGGCGGTGCACACGTCACGCGGGTCTTAATCAAGGCGGCAAGCTCGGAGCGCGTGTCGAGGACCTGCTGCTGGATCTCGTTGATCTTCGCCATCAGCTCCGTGATTACCTGCTCTTGGAGGGAGGCGATGGCGGGCTGCAGCCTGGAGTCGAGCTTCTGACCGACCATGGAGAGGAGCGAGCTCTTGAGCATGAGGATATTCTCGTCAATCGTGGCGTACAGGGTGTCGCTGGGCTGCGTGGCGTGCCGGAGCGCGGGCTCCACGGGCCCCACGGTGCACTCCGTCTCGGGATGGGAGGACGCGGCCACCGAGTTCAGCTCGGGGAAGACGGTGTCGTAGGCTTCCGCCCAGGAGACTTGCTTGTCAGCAGAGGGCAGCGCAGACATAGTGGGGGGGGTCGTACTGCCTGCAGGTGAGGTGCGAGATGTAGCAGTCCAGCATTTGTGGCGAGCAATGTTGCCAGCCACGTTCCAGCGCTTGAACTCCTGCTCCTCCTGCCAGGCGAGGTGGACCTGTGCAGCTGCCGCAGCGCAGAGCTCGGAGCCGTTCCGCCTGTGGATGCCCGTCTTCGTCTCAAGAATGCGCACGTTGTCGGTCGCCTTGGCGAGGATCTTCGCCTCGCGGGATACGGCTGCTGGGACCGTGATGCGAGCCAGTGCGGGGCCAGCACGAGGGTGTAGGAAGCCTTTGTCCACCGCACGTTGGCGGCGAGCGTCCATAGCGGCGAATGAACGGCGACCGCGAGGTCGTAGTGGGTTGCTGAACATCACCGCGTGTGCAGCGTAGATGAACGTGAACGAGAAGAGGACCCAGAACATCATGCCATGGCCTCCGCGCTTGCAGAGTCGCCGCTCGGGTCCCGGGGCTGCGCGCACGCGGGATTGGCACTTGAACCAAAATGGCTACGGAAGGAGGAGGAGGAGGAGGAGGAGGAGGAGGAGGAGACCCTCCTCCTCTATCCTGGGTTTTCCTCCTCCTTCTGGGTCATCCTCCTGTCCTTCCAGGAGGAAGAAGATTTCCCCCGGGGTTGTCGGAGGTGCCCGGAGGCTTTCGGACCCTCGGCTGCTGCCCAGCAGCCGCGATTCGTCCTCACGGGGCTAGCGCTGGTCGCGCCTGGGCCGGGGATGCCTCAAAGCAGAAGGGGGTGAGGAGCGACCGTCCTGAAGGAGTGCGGACATGCAGCGAGGCAGCGCGATCGGCGGCCGCTGGCAGCACTCGCTGCTGCCATGATCATGTGCTGAAGTGTGAGAGCATTGGGTGCGCTCCGTCGGCCGGCTTGCTCTGCTTTGAGCTTGTGATAAGTGTGAAATGTGAGATGCCAAGACAGGTACGTAACATGATGCAAGCGGGCGCGTGGATACTCCAGTTCAGGATCAGGTTCCATCCCCGGTTCGAGGCGAATAGAGGGGGTCGCGGGCAAGTGACCACGAGGGAGAGCAAGAAAGTGAAGCAGGCGAGGACACGAGATGTAGTGGGGGTTCAGAAGGAGGAGGAGGAGGAGGCGGAGGAGGTTGGCGCAGCCATCCGCCCGTCTGGTGGTGGGGGGGGCCGTGTGCTGCCGGCTGCGCCAGTGCAAGGTCACGCTCTCTGGTAACCCAGAGATGCGGGCCAGGCTCCTCGCGGCCGTCGCCGACTGGACCGCGCCGTGGACCTGCGGCGTCGCCCAGGGGGCGGCCCCTCCGGGCCCGGCCGCTGTTGCCGCGCAGCCGCCTCCGGCGCTCGCGCCAACCGCTGGCTGGCGGCCATGCTAGCGCTGGGACGGGCGACGCCGCCTCGCGCCCGCCGCGGCGCGGGCGCGCCGGCCCTCCAAGGAGGCGTGACGCACTTCGCTGCCGTGGAGCGTTGTCGCTCGCTGGGTTTTTCCAGAGTGCCGCGATGGGTGTGGTGGGGGGTGGAACGGTGGCGCGTGCGCGTGCGGGCGGCGCGTGCGCGTGCGTCTGCGTGCGTGCGTGGCCGTCTCTTGGTGCGCATGCGGCTGCGTGCGCGTGCGCGTGCGTGCGCGTGCGCGCGCGCGTGTGTGTGTGTGTGTGTGTGTCCCCACTTGGGGTGAGCGCCGCCGCCCGCCTCTGCCCGAGGCGCTGGCCACAACGTCCTACTTAGGGCGACGAGAAGAGAAACAAAGAAAAGAGAAAAGAGGAAGGAGAAAGAGGAGAAGGATGAGGATCAGACGGAAAAAAGGATAGGGAAGGAGAAGAGGGAGGATAGATAGCAAAGGAAAAGGAAGCATTTTGCAAGGAGGGCAGGCAGGAGGGAGGAGGAGTGAGGAAAAGATAGACGACGACGACGGCGACGGCGACGGCGACGGCGATGGCGCCGCAGAAGTCGCCGTCAGCCATGCCAAAGGCACCCGAGGGCCGCCGAGCGCCCCCGAGCGGCCTCCGAAAGGCAACGACCACGGACGACGACGCCGCTGTGCCCCGCCGGGCGCCACCGAGGCGCCGCCCAGCGCTGCCAAGAGGCCGCCGAAAGCTGCGGATCGGAGGGCCGCCGCGGGGCCCAGCGGCCGAGAGCTGCTGATCGAAGGCCGCCGCAACGGGCGCCTCCAGGTCATCCACGCCCAGGCCGCAGCGCAGGTGCTCGAGCCCGCGCTCCGCGCACCAGCCGCGCGCGACCTCCTGCCAGTCGTTGGCGTCTTCGTCTTCGTCGTCGTCGTCGTAATCGGCGGCGGCGGCGACGGCGAAGTCGTCGTTGTGGTCGCCGCTGTGCCCTCGAAAGGCTCCAGGGGCCTCCTGGGACCTCCAGGGGCTGCAGGAGGCCTCCAGGGCGACACCGTCATCGTCCTCGTCCTCGTCCTTCAGGGTTCTCAGAGTTCGTATGGAGGGACTACTTCTCTACTCCTTCCATTCCCTCCTCCTACTCCTCCCCTCCTCCTCCTCCCCATCCTCATCCTTCATCCTTTACTCCTTGTCTCTTTTGGCGGGCCCATCCCGAAGTCTTCAGCTGCAGGGGCCAGTCCTAGTCCTCTGCTGGTTTAGGCAGCACAAACTAGCACCTACAAGGCTTGTCTGCTCCTATATTGCATCGCTTTATCCTTCTCCTCCTCCTCCTCCTCCTCCGTCCTGGGAACTCTGTGCTCCTCAGCCCTCATCTGTCCTCTGTGCTCCGTCCTCCTTCTGCTCCTCCTCCTCCTCCTCCTCCTCCTCCTTCGCCCTCCTCCTCATCTTGGCCCTCCTCCTCCTCTTCCTCCTCCTTCTCCTCCTCCTCCTTCTCCTCCCCCTCCTCCTCTTCGTGGGGCCTCCAGTCCTCCTCCTCCTCATCCTGCTTCGGCTCCTCCTCCGCCTCCTCCTCCTGCGCATCATCAGCTTCATCATGATACGTATCATCATAATCATCATCAGCATCATCATCATCAGCATCGTCAACATCATCATCACCATCACCATCACCATCACCATCATCATCATCATCATCATCATCATCATCGTCGGCATCATCATCATCATCATCAGCATCATCATCATCATCACCATCACCATCACCATCACCATCACCATCACCATCACCATCACCATCACCATCACCATCACATCATCATCATCATCATCATCAGCATCATCATCATCAGCATCAGCATCATCACCATCACCATTACCATTACCACCACCATCACCATCCCCATCCCCATCCCCATCCCAATCCCCATGACAATCATCCTCATCGCCAGCAGCAGCAACAACAGCATCATCATCGTCGTCATCCTCATCACCATCGACATCACCATCATCATCGTAACCATCATCAGCAGCAGCACCAGCACCAGCATCATCATCATCATCGTCATCATCAGCATCATCAGCATCATCATCAATATCGCCATCGTCATCGTCATCATCATCATCAGCATCAGCATCATCACCACCACCATTAGTGTCATCATCATCGCCATCAGCATCAGCATCCGCATCAGCATCAGCATCAGCAGCATCTTCATCATCTGCATCTGCATCCGCATAATAATCCTCAGCATCATTAGCATTAGAATCAGCACCAACATCCGCACCATCATCATCATCATCATCCTCATCATCATCAGGAGCAGCATCAGCATCGGCATCGTCATCAGAATCAACATCAGCATCATTGTCATCACCATCATCATTGTCATCAGCATCAGCATCATCATCATCATCATCATCAGCATCATCATCAGTAGCATCAGCATCAGCGTCAGCATCAGCATCAGCACCATCATCTCTCATCGGCATCATCACAATCTGCTTCGGCATCAGCATCAGCATCAAAATCCTCAGCATCATCAGCAGCATCATCAACGGCGTCAGCATCAGCATCAGCATCATCATCATCAACACCCTCCTCCCCCTCCTCCTCCTCCTCCTCATCCTCATCCTCATCCTCATCCTCATCATCAGCATCAGTATCGCCATAATCATCATCAGCAGCATCATCATCGTCGTCATCATCATCATCATTATCAGCATCATCATCAGCAGCATCAGCATCAGCATCAGCATCAGCATCAGCATCAGCATCCGCATCAGCATCAGCATCAGCATCAGCATCAGCATCAGCAGCAGCACCAGCATCATCAGCATCAGCATCAGCATCATCATCATCATCATCATCATCATCATCATCATCATCATCAGCATCATTATCATCATGGGTCCTGCTTCCCTCCACCTCCTCCTCCATCCCACCGCCTGCCCCCCTCTCCTCCATGGCCCTGCGGCGCTGCCAGCCCCTGCCCCAGCACGCCCTGCCCGTTGCGCCACGCTGCCCGAGCCGAGCCGACCCTACCCTGCCGTCACCGCCACCGCCACACCTGCTCCCACCCCTCGCCCTGCAGCACAAAGCCCAAGGCACGAGATGCAAGGCCCAGACCAGCCTGGACACGCCGCAGGCACGGGCCCAGCATGGGCGGAGCCTGCCGAGTCCAGACACCCTCTGATGTGATGCTTCATTCCCGGCTCCCATGGAGCTCCTGACCGTTTCCCCGGGGGGCAGTTTTGCGCCAAGGCGGCCCGACAGCGGCCCCCGGGAGCTGAAGTGAAGGATCAGCCCCACGATTGAAACGAAACGTCGTCGGAGCTCTGCGACTCTAGCAGCGCGTCGTCCAGTACTGGGGACGCCCCCCTTTCCCCCTCCTGGTAACGTCACCATTCCCGCTGCCGCGCCGCCTGGGAACTTGCCAGGAGTAGCTAATTTCCAGGCGGCGCCTGCGCGAGTCGTGACGTTATCAGCACCCCCCCCCCCCCCCCCCACAGCCCCCCCAAAGGCCATTATCGCGCGAGGACAGAATAGAACGGGCTCGAGTCTCCCCTCCCAAGGTTGGCCTGCTGAGGAGTTTCCAGAGCCTTCCCCAAAGACGCAGGAAACTCCTCAGAAGGCCGGAAGGCTTCTGAGGAGCCTCCGCCGCCTTCTGAGAAGGCCTCCTCCCTCTCGCTTCCTCCCCTCGCTCGCCGCCGTCGACGCCCCAAGGGGCCCCCAGGAGGCCCCAGGGAGGCGCCAGGAGCCCCCCAAGAGGCCCCAAGCGACCCCAAATAGGCCCTCAAGACGAGACGCCCCAAGAAGCCCCAAAACGGCTCCCAAGAGGTCTCCAAACGGCCCCTAAGAGGCCCCCGGGAGGCCTCCGGCGGCATCCCAGCGAATATCCTGGAGGCCTATGACCCTACGACCCGCAGACTCAGCTGCCCCAGTACGCACGCAACACGCAACACGTGGCGCATTGATGCGGAACTCAACACATCGACTGAACACGTCGGCCTGGCGCGCTCGCCAAACCGTGGGCCAACACGTTGAGCCAATCCGCAACGTATTGGCACGGACGTTTTGAGCACGGTACGCGTTGCGCTTCACAACGGGCCCGAGCCTCCCCCCCAGGACCCGCTCTTCAGGCCGCCCCTCGGCGGTACCGCACGCCCGCGAAGTGCCGCCAGGCGGGCGCAGGCTCCGCAGAGCCCACGGCCGCACAACGAGCCGCCCGAGCGGCCGCCGTCCACGAGTACGACGAGGCCAGGACGAGGATAAAATGAGGCCAGGGGGGGAGGAGTAATTACATCTGTGCTCCCGAAGAGTTGTCGTAGTCTTTTCTCTTCTCTTTATCATTCACCTTCTCTCTCTCTCTCTTGCTTTTATGTTTTTAATTGCTCTCTCTCTCTCCTCCTAGTAAGACGAAGCCAGGAAGAGGATGAACATGCGCCGACCCTGTCGGTGTGAGGGGCTTGTCCGTTCGAGTCGTCCTTTTCATTATTCGTGAGTCGTCGTCTCTGCCCGCTGCTTTCCCTGCTGCCCTCATTTCACTGGGCCCGTCGCCGATCCCCCCGCTTTCCTGGGTCCCCCTCCCCAAGCGCGCCAGCCAAAGCGAAATTGAGTAACGTCGAAATTCAATCGAAGGGAAGCCACCTCCCTGTGTTCTGTTCCCCGTCGGGGGGGGTCCCAAGGGGGATACGACTCCCACCCCAGGGGGGTCGCCACCCAGATATGTACGCCTCCCTCCCAGGGGGTCCCAGGTCCCCCCAAAAAGCCCCAGGACGGGCCAGGAGTCAAGAGTGCCCGAAGAGGCCCCCAAGACGAGTCCAAGAAGGCCCCGAATCGCCGAACGATCTGTCCAAGACGCCTTGACGGCCTCCAGACGGCCCATGAGGCCTGCAAGACGCCCAAAGAGGCCTCCAGGATCACTCCCAAGAAAACCCCAAGACGCACAATTCATTCATTTCTTTTAAATGTTTGAAGGATTTGGGTGTTCTCGCCGTTTCCGCTTCCCGACGCTCCAAGACGGCCCAAGAGGCCCCAAAGATCGCACCAAGACGGCCCAAAGTCTCCAACATGGCCAAAGAGGGCCCCCAGACGACGCGAGACGCCTCCAAGACAGGCCAAGAGGCACCCAAGACGGCTCCCAGAGGGTGCCCAGACGGGGGGCCCGAACGGACATCTCGAGCACTCGCCCCCGAGAAGCTCTCAGGAGGCCCCAAGAGGCCTCCAAGACGCCCAACAGAAGCCCCCAGGAAGCACCTGAAGGCCCTCAAGGGGCCCCAAGAGGCCCTCCAAGAGTCTCCCAAAACGCCACCAAATTGCCTACGCGAGGCCCCCGAAAGCGCTCCGAAGAGACCCCGACAAGCATCCCTTCCGTCCCCTGCTCCTCACCCTCCTCCTCCTGTTCCTCCGACTCGTCTTCGTCGTCATCCACCTGCTCATTGCCCGTCTCGATCTCCTTCTGCCCCAACTCCCCCTGCTCATCCTCCTCCGCATGCCTTGCCCCATCCTCCCTCTCCTGCTCCACGGCGTCCTCCTCCTCCTCCTGCTCCTCCTGCTCTTCCTCCTCCTCCTCCTCCTCCTCCTCCTCCTCACCCTTTTCTTCCTCCTCATCCCCCTTGTTCGCATCTTTCTCATCATCCTCCTCATCCTCGCGATCATCTTCCTCGTCATGCTCCCCCCTTCCCCCGCGTGCTCTTCTCCCGGTGCTCCGCAATCGTACCTCGACATCGTTCTTCCCATCCTCCTCCTCCTCCTCCTCCTCCTCCTCCTCCTCCTCCTCCTCCTCCTCTTCCTGCCCCTCCTCCTCCGCCTCTTCCGCGTCCTCCTTCTTCTCTTGCTCCTCCGACTCCCATTCTCATCGTCCTCCTGCTGCCCCTTCCCCCCCCGTCCTCCCCCTGCCCATGCTCTCCATCCTCATCCTCCTCCGCATCCTTCTCCTCTTCCTCCTCCTCCCCCTCCTGCTGCTCCACCGCGTCCTCCGCCTCCTCCCCCTGCTGCTCCTCCCTTTCCTTCTCCTCCTCGTACTCGTCGTCGTCTTCAGGGTCGGCGGCACTGGCCGAAAGGCCTTCACAATTGGGTGAAGATAGATCGAGCATCTCTGAGACCCGGCGGCTCTTCTGGAGGATGCTCGGGCGCCGCGACCTTCTCGGAGCGTTCCGGAGCGCTCTGAGAGTGTTCCTGAACTCTCTGGAACGGATTATCTTCGGCGGTGGACAAACCTCCCTTTAGTAAACCACCCTTTAGTGAAAACGGCCTAGGACCGAAACCGACGGACCTGGACCCGCAAGAATGACGGCCGCGACGCTCTCTCGCGAACCGAAAACGGCCAATTCGCTAATCGACGTGTTAGGGTAGGAGGTCCATCAACCTCCGAATCCTCGTCCTGGCCCCGCCCGAACAGGGCCCGCTCTGCACGCCGCTCTCGGCGGCTCCGCGCACCCGCGAGATGCTGCTGCAAGAAGGGCGCAGGCCCAGCACGGCACGAGGCCGCACACCCAGGGCCGCACCTCGCCACGGGTTGCCCGCCCACAAGACTGCCCTGCCCCTCGGGCTCTGCCAGATTCCTGCCTCCTTTGCGGCCACTGGCGCATTTTTCTCCTCCTCCTCCTCCTGCCCCTCCTTCTCCTGCCCCTCCTCCTCCTCCTCCTCCTGCCCCTCCTCCTCCTCCTCCTCCTCCTCCTCCTCCTCCTCCTCCTCCTCCTCCTCCTCCTGCCCCTCCTCATACGCCTCCTCCTGCCCATCCTCCTCCTCCTCCTCCTCCTCCTCCTCCTCCTCCTCGTCCTCCTCCTCCTCCGCCTGACCCTCCTCCTCGGCTTTCGGAACTCCGCGCGGATGTCTTGGACCAGCGCCAGATCCCCCTGCCTGGCGGGCGGGGCGAGCTAGGGGCGGTGCCAGAGGCGCGGCAAGGCGGACCCAGTGCTGATCCAAGAAATCAGCGCGGAGCTCCGAAAGTTTATGTTCACGCCGCTTATCACTGTTATGGGCAATGTGGGGATACTACTATAGTAAAGTAATAAGTGCTCTTATGGTTCCCTTCTTCTTCTCCTTCGACTACTGCAGGAAAAAATCGACTCCCCCCCTCGAGATGGGTAACGTTAGGAAGAACTGGCCCAGGGGGAGACATCGAGCTGGAGTCGGCAACACGTCACCGATCAAACGGCCATAGGCCCCCGAGAGCGAATCCGCTCGCTCCTGGGCGGGGTGAGCCATTGGGCCTCTGTCGGCGCTGCATGGGCGATTGGGGTCCGATGCGCCCCCCCCCCGTGAGCCCATCCCCCGCTGACGTTGCCCCTGGTCACTGGACCATAATGCGGCTCTCCGGCGGCCGCTCGGGACGATCCTGGCACGGAACACCCTCGGCGACGCGCAGCCGCTGGAAGGCATCCCGAGGCCAGAAAGCCGCTGAGATGCGACGAGCATGTCCAAACACCTCGGACCTCGAAGCTCGAACCTCGACCAGATCGCCGCCTCGACGATCGAACCTCGAGCCTCGACGTTCGAACCTCGGACCCCGAACCTCGACGCTCGAGCGCCGACGCTCGAGCCTCAACGCTTGGACCTCGACGCTCGGACCTCGACGCTCGACGCTCGAACATCGGCGCTCGACCTGATCGCTGCCACCCGCGGGGGTCCTCGGCCTCCTCGCCGGCGGCCGCGGCCGCGGCCCCGCTCTCCACGGCCACGCACAGCAGCACCCGCTCCTGCGGGCGCGGGCGGCGGCCGCCCCTCGGGCCCTCGGGGGCGTCCGGAAGGAGGAGGGCGCGAGGAAAAGGAGGAGGATGAGGTGGAGGAGGAGGGGCAGGAAGAGGAGGAGGAGGAGGAGGAGGAGGGGCAGGAAGAGGAGGAGGAGGAGGAGGAGGAGGAGGAAGAGGAGGGGCAGGAGGAGGAGGAGGAGGAGGAGGAGGACAGAGAGAGAGAGAGATGGCAGCGAGAGACAGAGTTACAGAGACAAAGAGAGAACAAAAAAAAAGGAAAGTGACTCCGGGCACGTCAGAAGCGCACTGGCGGGGGAAAGTGGAGCTGACGTGGCCGCTCTCTCGGCCGGGCGCCTCTGAGAACGGCCTGGGCGCCGGCCAGGCGGAGGGAGGCGAGATGAAACAACGAGGCGAGAGGGGGTGCGTGGTTGGAGAGGAGGGGGTTGGGGGGCCGGGTGGGGAGGAGGGAATGAGCAGGGACCGACCGTCCCGGCATTCCTATATGCCTACCACGAGCTTGTCTTAGAACCCGGAAATGTTCTAAGGACAAAACAATGTTTTTCGAGCATAATCCTGGTATGTTAAAACAAGACAGTCTCGACCAGAAATGTTCAAAGAACATCTCGTGCAGACCACACAAGGTTCTTAGAACATTCTTTGGTCGGCCTATAGGCGTGCCAGGGCGCTTCGCCACTGCTTGAAGGGAGGGGGAAGAGGGGAGGGGGGTGTGGGGGGGGGGGGGGGAAACATCCGCCGTGACTTGTTCAATGACGCTGGGGGCCTGGGCCCAGGATCATGCGCCGCGCTCTGGTCCGAGACAGAGCTCAGCGCGGGCCCAGCCGCGCGACGAGGGGCCTCGCGGGAGACCCGGAAGGACCAAGCGCTGCAAAAAGACCTCCATCCCCGAACCTCGACCCCTCGACGCCCTTTGCGCCCCGGAGGCGGGAAGCAGCAGGACATGGCATCCTCCTCGTCCGAGTCCGGGCTGTCGCCGCCCGCGAGGGGGAAGCCCGCCTCCGGGGGCATCGATGATGATGATGCTGCTGATGATGATGTTGCTGATGATAATGGTTGTGATGATGATGATGATGATGATGATGATGATGATGATGATGACGATGATGATGTGATGATGCTGATGCTGCTGCTGATGCTGATGCTGATGATGCTGATGATGCTGATGCTGATGCTGATGACGCTGATGATGATGATGATGAGGAGGATAATGGTGATGATGATGATGATGATGATGATGATGATGATGATGATGATGATGATGATGATGATGATGATGATGATGATGATGATGATGATTATGCTGATGATGATGATGCTGATGCTGATGATGCTGATGCTGATGCTGCTGCTGCTGCTGCTGATGATGATGATGATGATGATGATGATGATGATGGTGATGATGGTGGCGAAGTGAAGGATGCGCAGCACGCTGCGCCACCAAGCCGACAGCACGCTTCGCCACCACTGCCGCGACGCCCACGCCTCCGACATCGGGGTTTCCTTTCAACGGCGTGGTTCTCCCCAAGGAGGCCTGGACCGCTTCTCTCGGGGGCCAGCTTCTCTCCCCGAGTCGTTGTTTAAGTCGGGCATGTCCCCCTACAGGCGGATTTTGGACGACAAATCGACGAAAATACTAAAATATCCAAAAATAGCCCCCCTCCCCCAAAAAAGCAAAAAAATCGTCCCTTGACTATTTTCTACTATGTTTGAATATTCCTCCGGTAGAGAGAAACGCGCGACTGAATCGTTGCTGCGGACGGCCCAGGGCGAGGGCCCCCCAGAGGCCGAGGATGGAGAAATCCAGCCAGCAGCAAACTGTTGAATCGGCGTCGCCAGCGGACGCGGGCGCGGGGGTCGCGAACGACGGCAGGGCGCGCTTGGAGCGGGCGCCGGGGCGGGTGGAACAGAGGAGGGCTGCCGCGGAGGAGCGAGCCACGCGCAGGCGAGTGAGTAACGCGCGGGCGAGTGAGCAACGCGCAAGCCGACAGCAAACACGTCACGCTTTGGTTCGCGACGCGAGGGGGTCGGGCTCCCTTTACTTCAGCGTCTTGACTGTGCGACGGGGACTGCTGGCGTCGCTCGAGGTGTGCGAACTCTGTGGCCCGGGGCCGCGCACTGCTCATGGGCCTGACGGGGCTGGCCGCTGGTGCCCTTCTCTTTATGAGACTGGCGACCATCCGATCCGAGGGGCGCAGTCATCGGTCGGAAGAAGTGGGCAGAACCATGTTCTACATCAAGGAGCGCATCATCACCAGCAGCAGCTTCATCGCCACCACCCTCATTACAATCAACATATCATCAACTTCTGACGAGTCCGCCCTCATGGCAATGCAATGGGAGGGTGCGTAGGTCACATAATGCCTGTTGGAGGTGGTGTCCGTGTCAAGAGTCGGCGGTAAGAAACAATATAATGATACAAACAAGGTACGACCGATCTTGCCCGGCGTAATTCGAATAGTGGTCTATGATTGAGATGGGCCTTGTCTAAAAAGCAGGAGGTAGGAAGCGTTGAAAGTAGATTAGCTTCTGCCCGCCCCCCAAATAGGCAGGAAGAGGGAAAACCACTCGATGATTGAAATAGGGTGGTGCCAACAGTAGAATGAAACCTGGGAGCCCACAAGTACCTACTTTCAAGGACCAGCGGAGACAGTCCTCGTGATACCAGCTATCATCAGGCACGCCAGGGAACGAGGCGACTTTCCTCGCCACGGCGAGCCTCGGTCGCGAACAAGCTCCCCGACCTTCGATCCGAGGAACGGCTTGAGAACCAGGGCCCCTCCTACGCCCGAAGTCGTCTTTATTTCACCGTCGTCCGAGAACTCGCCAAAATGGATTACGGATCCGTGGAGCTGGCGCGTGGGCGCCAGATCCGCGGATCGGGGGAAGTCCCCCCCGGAAGCACTCAGCAAAAACGCCGCTCGATTTGGCGACGGAGCGCGCCGAATCTGCACGGAACCGGAACCAGTGGCCAATCCACGCGCCTGGATTCATGTTTCGGCGGCGAGCGAGGGGGGGAAGTGAGAAGGAGGAGGCCTTCTCAGGAGGCGGCGGAACTCCTCAGAACTCCTCGAGCCTTCTGAGAAGTTTTCTGTGTCTCCGCGGAAGGCCGAGAAAACTCCCGAGCCTTCTGAGAAGGCCCGCCCCGTCCCACTTCCCCCCCCAGGCTCGCCGTCGAATGTTGCGCTTCCTTGAGCCTTGACTGTGCAGCCATCGTGCTGCCATGCAGCATGCTGGCAGAGGGGCGGTTCTGGCCACCGCGAGCATCGGCCACGAGTAGGCTCCCAGAGCGTGACCTAAGGAACGGCCTGAAACTGGAGCCCCTCCTGAGCCCAACGTGGTTCTTATGTCAGCGCCTCGACTGCGCGCCTTCTACGGAGGCGCACGCCCAAGCGAAGACAGAGTGCAGGCATCTCGTCAGATCTCGCTGGCCGAGCGGTATGGCCAGACAGCGCGCGCCACCGAGCATACACAAGAAGATTTCTGAGCGCGCGGGCCGCTCCTGGGGGCCGAGACACACACAACACACACACACACACACACACACGCACACACATACACACACACTGCAGAAGTACGGTGAGGGCATCGGATAAGGAACTGGTGGACAGGGAGCGAAGGGTCTGAAAACCTGGAGGAGCAACAATCGAGGCTTGACCATGGACATCAGCGCCGCCCTCATCAGATCAGGAATCCTCCTGGGCCTGAAGCCTCCAGGGCGCACTCCGCAACGGACGCTACCACCATAGCATGAGCATGTTTGGGTGATGTGCCCCTGCGACGCCACAAGAAACACCCAACAGGCCCGAAGAAGCCCCCAGGAGGCCCAAAAGAGGCCCTCAGAGGTTCCCTAGAAAAGGCACCATAAGACATCCCCCGTGGACTTCATCCCTTCTCTTGGGGTCGGCAGAATGGCGCAAGCCTCTTAAGAAGTACGTTTGGGTGATGCCGATGTTCGCATACGCAGAAGGCATCTATACACCACCACCGTGCCAGGCCAGGGCCATCCTGGCCTGGCCTAGTTTATACGGTATTCGGCATCCTGGCCGAGGCCAGGAGGGTCTATACACCATCCTGGGTGGAGCCCAGGACGGCCCTGGCCTGGCACGGTGGTGGTGTACAAATGCCTTCGTCGGATCGCACGCTGCTCCCCCCTGCCCCGACCGCGGTAGCAGTGGACGCCCGCGGAGCGCGCCCTGAAGGCCCGCCCGCCGCCCTCTGCCGGCATCCCGCCAAGCCTCTCGGGGCCCTCTCCGGGGGCCGCAGCTCCAGAGAGCGGCCGCGCGCGCTTCGCCCGCGCGACGGCCGCCCCAAGGCAGCGGCCTGTCTGGCCCGAGAGCAGGACGAGCAGAAAGAGGCTTCATGGAGCAGGTCCCGCTGTGGCTTTCACGTTCCCGTGAGTTCTGCCATCAGTGCGTAAGGTCTGGTCCCCTGGCGGTTGCGAAAGCCACATCGTTGGCACTGCAAGCGGAGCAGACTGAGGACGAGAGCGGACGAACAGCAAGGGCCCGCCTGACCCAGCCTCTCCCCGCTCCTCCCCCTCCGCAACTTCCTCCGTCCCCTCCCCTCCGACTCTCCGCCGCTCCTCGCGCAGATCCAACGGCAGGCCCAGGCTGGAGCGGACCGGAAACGGGTCGGAGGGCGCCCGAATCGGCGCGGAACCTGATCGAGAACTGATCGCTTGTGATCGCCGATCGGGCGCGGCCCCTGCTGGCCAGAGAAGACGTCTTTCGCTCCGAATCGGGCCCTGAGCAGCCCTGCCAACTGCCCGTCCCCCAGGAGCGGGGGAGCGTGAGCCGGCGCCTCCTCCAGCGCCGTGCGCGCCGAAGAGAAGGCGTCTGGATCCGCGAGGTCCTCTCGCGCTGGAGTCGGCTCCACGCGGGAATGACCCCAGGCAAGAGTAACCTTCGGTGCGCGGATTCAGGGGGGGGCGCGGAGGGGCCAAACCTAAGTGTGCAACCCGCTGCTACCGCATAGCATGCAGCGATCGGGGAACCCCAATGGGCCCGCACCAAAGGCCACTCTGGCGAAGGGTCACTCGCACGTGTCGTCGATTGAAGGGAGGAGCGGGTGCCGCCCTCAGGTGCCCCCGGCCCAAGGAGACCCCAGGACTTCCAGGGTTGTCGGATTGTGCTTGCCGTGCGGGCTGCAGCACGCACGTAAGAAGCCGCACCTAGACGGCGCATCGGCAGAGCATATTGTGTCAAGAAGGCAAGGGACAACCCATGCAGAAGACATGTGCGGGCTGAGTCCAAGCGCGCCGGAACGCAACGATTGCCTAGATCCAAATGTCCATGCGGCCACCGCCTCCAGCTGCAGCCCACGCTCCAAAAGTCCATGAGGCCAGCGCCTCAAAAGTCACGACTGGAGCCCCAGACTCATGTTACTCCCATCGCACTGAAGAACCACATCCCAGAAATAATTTCGAGCACCCAGAAAAGTATCGAAACAACGTCGAACGAGTGTCGCCTCCCAGGGCCCGGCACGTGAAACCCCAAACGTTTCGGTACTTTCGTGGTGCTCGAAATTCTTTCTGGTGGTCAAGACCAAAGCAGGTAGGAACATCACAACCCCAGACCCCAACGTTCTGCGGCATCTCTGGAGTGGGGCAATCTGCGACGGCCCCTGGACCCGCACCCTGGCGAAGGCGCCCAGTGCGAAAAAGCACCCCAGCAAAGCACCCGAATAGCAGACAGCAGCACAATTGACGAGAGGCGGGTCGAGGAGCAGGAGGTCGCGACACGGCCCTGCGCATCTCAGTGTACTCTGCACCGGGGATCGTGGCCGTCTGGGGCAAACATGTGGCCCGGCATGGAGGCGAGAGCACGACTCCTGAAAAAGTCGCGAGGCCATCTCGGGCGAAGTCGGCGCAGGACTGGGCGGTCTCGTGCTCCCCGCCCACCCCGTGGGACTCTTCTGCTGACTTTTTGCAACCCTGCTATAGATGCCCCCGGCGAAACGCTGTTCGGGAAAAATGCGACGCCGGGGCCTCAGGGCTGGGCCAGGACCACTTCTGGCCATGCCCGAGGGGAAGTCCCTAAGGGGAACGCCAGACAGCCCTGCGGCTCGCCACCGTGCGAAGGTCTGCTAGCAGCCTGAGCGCGAGGGCAGACTGCTCGACCTTCGGCGGCGCTCGGATGCGGCCGCGGGCGGGGAATGCGAGGGCCGGGCGACCGCAAGGCGAGTCGAGATGACCCAGTGATCCCACATGGGTCCTAGATGGTCTTAAGACGACCCGGCGATGGCGTCAAGACGACCCGAAGTCGACCCCATATAGCTAATCACGTGGCACCGACAACAGGAAGGGCCCCTTTATAGCTTCTAGATGGCTTCTGGATTACTTATGGGCAGCACGGAGGTATCCCGCTATCTGAACAAGAGGCGGCCCCTTTCTCCTGACGACCGCAGGATGGCCCCTAGGCGACCCCAATACGGCTTCAAATTGCTAACTGTCGAGACCCCGCGACTGCGAAAGGCCGCGCGGCTTTCCTGGATTGGCGCTGGACCCCCCTCTCTGGCGCGCGGAGCGCGCCAGGAGCTGCGCCGGAGGCGCCGCCAGGGAGGCCCAGCGCCGACCCAAGAGATCCGCAAGGAGCTCCGAATGTTTATGTTTATACAGTGTGTACACTTGCTTCTTCGTCTTCGAGCTCGGTTGTGGCGGGGGGCGGGGAGCGCGAAGGCCTCCAAGCGCCAGTACAGCTCATCTTCAGATGGGCGTTGCTTCCTTCCTCTGCGGCTCCACGCTCGACCTGCATTGAGCAGGGACCGACCGTCCCGGCATTTCGATAGGCCTACCACGACATGTTCTCATAACCCAAACATGTTCTAAGAAGAAAAACACTGCCCTTAGATCAAACGCGATGTGTTAAAACAAGACAGATTCAGCCAGACATGTTCTAAGAACATTTCGTGCAGGCCACAAAAGACTCTTAAAACATATGGCCGAGGACGGGCGCATTCCCCTCGACACGCTGGCTAGACGGCAACCCAAGCACGGTGGAAGCCAGCCGAACAGACGAGGCGGGGATTTACTATGATGATGCTGCTGCTGCTGATGATGATGATGATGACCCTAGAAGTCCATAGAAGGCTTACCCAGCGAGCTCACAGCAGGGATCGGAGAGTCCCTGCGGGGCCAACGCCTTGTCACAGCGGCTCGCCCGCTAGCTGAAAAAGAGACATCATCATCATCAGCATCAGCATCATCAGCAGCATAATCATCATCACCATCATCATCATCTGTTCGTAGGCGGCGAGGTGGAGGCTATCCGCACCAGCGTGGGGCTAATCGGGGCAAGCGATCGGCAAACCGTCCGGCGCGGAGACCGACACTGTGGCGGGACCCTGAAAGCCAAAAAACATGTCTTGGGCGCGCATCCTTTACCTCCGCCGGCGGGGCCGCCCCCGGCTCACTGCCGCCGGCCTTCCGCCGAGAAAGAGGTGTCAGCTCCTGCGGTCCCTCGAGGGCGAAGCCATTCCTTGAACGCCGCACATATCCACCGCTTGAAAGGAAGCCCTGGGGCAGCAGGAGGCAGTGGACCAGCAGGAGGCAGGAGACCCAACAGCGCTCTACTCAAATCCGAAACCAATCGTAGGAGGGTCCGCGGGAAAAGAGCACATGGCGCCGCTCGACAAACCCAGAATACAGAACAGTTCGAATTTCTTGGACGGCAAAAATCAAACCCCTCCAGCTTCTGCTGGCGGAGCCGCCCCCGATTTACTGTCGCCCGCTTCCGAGGATAAAAAAACGGCAACCTCTAACCTCTCGACCCCTCGAAGCCGAGGACCTCTCCGGGACGCCCCACATGTGTTCCAAGGAGCGCGCGCTTTTGCAGCGCGACCGGTCTGGAGCCTGCGCCATCTGACGCCCGCGGAGGCGAGGCGGGGAGGCAGACCTCAGAGGGGAATGAGGGCAAGCTAGGTGCGCTCGCTCCATATCTGACCGTCTACCCCTTCCACCCATCACTTCTCACTGCGCTGATTTTTCCGTTTCCACCGACGGGTGTCCTAGCGGACCTGAAACCCTCAGAAGGACCCCGTCGCATCATGCGCGGTCAGAGAAGGAAGGCTGTGTACAATGGAGGAGGAGGCGGATGAGCATAGGATGAGCATGAGGAAGGAGGAGGACGAGAAGGAACCGCAGCAGCAGCATGAGGAGGAGCGAGAGGAGCAGAATAATCACGGGAAGGCAAAGGAGGGGAATGGAGCGGGCGGCAACGAGGATGAATACCTCGGATACAGAATTATGGCCCGCGCTTGGGCGAGAGCGCGATTTTGAACGACGTGGCCAAGCGTCGATCGTAAAACCAAGCCAACGCAGCAGCGGGAACCACATTACGAAACTATGGAAATGCTCCGATTGGAAAAGGAAACTTGGAAAAGGAATAGTGGAAAAGAATGTGTACAGTCCTGTGCAGTAAAATAAACCATATGCGGGAGGAAATGGGCCACGCTCGGACAGGATCCGGGGAGAGAGGAGAGCCGCATTCATTTCACAAGCAGTGCTTGCACTCAGGGGTTCTTGCTTCTGCTCTAAGAAGCTGGGCCTGACCAGTGGTATGGCCGCTGTGTGGTCTCCGTCGCCGCCCCGTCGTCGCCTCGTCACAGACCGTCCTCTGGGCCTGCCCGTCGGTCTGGCGGCTATGTGGCCGCCGTCGCCGCCCCATCGCCGTCTGATCCTGCGCCACTTTTGCATTACTTCGCATGGTGTTGCATTGCGTTGCATTGATCCGCATTGTTCTCTTTGCCCTCGACCGGGGAGCTCAGGAGAGCCTTCCCGCACATCACCAGCACAGTGGACGAAGACAACGACGACGACGACGACGACGACGACGACGACGACGGCAACGACGGCGGTGGCGGCGGCGGCTGCGACGACGACACGACGACGACACGACGACGACGACGACGACGCCGAAGACGATGACGACGACGGCGGCCGCGGCGACGACGGTGGCGGCGGTGGTCCCACAGCAGCACGAGCGCGTCGGCGGAGAGGAGGGCGTCGCGGGCCCCGGGCAGCAGAGCGCTGCCCCTGCGCTGTGGGCGAGGGCAGGAGGAGGATGAGTTCGGGCAGAGCTTAGCGAGGAGATGTCACTGGAGTAGGTGCATCCTCCTTTTTCCCACGAAAACCATTCCATCAACATGGTGTTCTCTCACACGCGAGCCCTTCGCATCGAGAGCGAAGTGAGAAGAGATCGCGATGCAAATCCGCAGCCCCAATTGAAGGGGGGGAAGGTTGATGCTGCACAAGTTGGTATTCCTCACTGGAGTAGGTGCATCCACCACCGTGCCGCGAGGCACGAGTTGGAGTGCCTTCGGGTCCCCTGTAGTCCTCAGCCCTCAGTCCTCAGGATTGGATATTACTCAGGGCAACGATAGGGGGGGACTGGTTCAGGGCGGGCAAACATCGACCTGGACTCGGCGATACAGCGCCGATAGATCGGCGATACGACCCCGATAGCGAATCCGAACGTTCCTGGGCGGAGTGGAGCTATCAGACTCCTATCGGCGATCAATGGGCGATTTGGGGTCGACGTTGCCCCTAAAGCATAAGGCCCAGACCCCAAATCCTCAAATGTTCTAGGAGTCCCCTGCCTCCCGCCGTTCCCCGGCGCCTCCCGCAGGATCTGTTCGCAGCCACGAGCGCCCCCAAACAAAACGGGCAACGATGGGCGCCGAGGTGCCTCCGCTCTGCAGCCCAGGCGCGCTGGCGGGATGGGCCGAAGGCCAATCGATCTGCCGCCCTGTGTGGTTTGCCACAGGGGTGCACGGCGTGCCAGCCTTGGGAGATAGTCGCGCTCTTTGAAGAAACTCTCCGTGGGGTCCCGGCCGATCGCGCTGGCCAACCGGGAAAAGCGCACTCCATTGGACGTTCCGCCCCACGAGGGCCCGTATAGACTTCCCAGGTCGTCGGCATTCCCGCTCCAGACGGCCCAGAAGGAGGCCTCCAAGAGGACCTCCAGGAAAGCCCGAAGAGGCCAAAATCATTGAATGTCCTTCGACGTTTGAAGAAAGCTGGCGTGTGCCCATTTTCGGCTTCCCGTAAGCCCAAGACGGCCGCACAGGCAACTTCGATGTCCCCAAAAGCGCCCGCCCAAAAGGCCTCCGAGACGGCCCCTGAGGTCCAGACATGTCAGAGAGCACCAAAAGGAGCCTCCAAAGGCTCCTATGAGGCCCAAGGAAGCTCCCAAGAGGCCTCCAAGAGGCTCCCAGGAAGCTCCCAGGGAAGCTCCCAGGAGGACCCAAGAGTCTCCCAAAAGGCCTCCTCCTCCTCCTCTTCCTCCTCCTCCTCCTCCTCCTCCTGCTCCTGCTCCTGCTCCTCCTCCTCCTGCTCCTCCTCCTCCTCCTCCTCTCCTCCTCCTCCTCCTCCTCCTCCTCCTCCTCTCCTCTCCTCCTCCTCCTCCTCCTCCTCCTCCTCCTCCTTCTCCTCCTCCTCCTCCTCCCTCCTCCTCCTCCTCCTCCTCCTCCTCCTCCTCCTCCTGCTCCACAATTACTCAATATGAATACTACTCTCCCTCTTCCCCTGATGACGTCTTGGGAATAATCGCCCCCCCCCCCCCCCGCATACTGTTTTTTACACACAGGTTTCCCCGGAGTTGGGTTTTCGCTTGCATTTTTTCCAAAATGCTGCTCTCGCTGAGGCGCCGGCCACTTTTTCGGGCCCCGCTCGTTCCGAATCGTGCTCCCGCTGCAGCGCTGGCATCATTTCCGCCGGCGCCTGAGCTGCACGCCCGAACCGGCGCCCGGGCCGGCGCCCGGGCCGGGTCCGGAGCCGGTTCCGGCCGGCGCCGGAAAATCGAGTTCCGCGGCGGGGCGGAAAAAGGCCATTCTAATACACATTTTTCTTTTGAACATGCTGAATTTCTGCTTCTGGCGCCCAGGAAGCCTTCCCCCGAGTCAGGTTTTCGCTGGCATTTTTTCCCGAAATGCTGCTCTCGCTGAGGCGCCGGCCTCATTTTCGGGCCCCGCTCGTTCCGAATCGTGCTCTCGCTGCAGCGCTGGCCTCATTTCCGTGCTTCCCGGGCCGATTCCGGCGTGCTTCCGCTCGTTCCGAATCGTGCTCCCGCTGCAGCGCTGGCCTCATTTCCGCGCTTCCGCTCGTTTCGACTCGTGCTCCCGCTGCAGCGCGGGCGTCATGTCCCGTGCCATGCCACGGCATGCAATGCAATGCTAGGTTGATACTACGCTTCGCGGTGCTCTTCTACGCCATGCCATGCCGTGCTCTACAATGCATCGCGTACCCTTTCGGGATCATCGCCCTGCTTGACATCCGACTGTGCAAGTAGAGAGGGGATCTGCGCCATGGTAAGGGATGGGAGGGAGGGGTAGGATGTCAGATATGACGCGAGCGCACCTAGCTTGTCCTACCCCCTCTCCTGGTTCCTCCCTCTCGTTATTTTCTTCGTTCTCCCCCACAAGTGTCCCGAAGGATTCCACAAGAGCTGGGGGAACCCATAGTCCAATAGCGCTGCCGAGCTCTGGCCGCAACGTTCGACCACAGAAGCGATTCCAGAAAGGCAGGGGGCGGCGGTGATTCGCCGCAGGCGCCTTCGACCCGCCGCCCCCTGTTGGCTTGCCACACGGCGTACCGAACTTCTGAGATGTTCTGGTTTCGTTTTTTAGCTTCCCAAACATACACTTCGCCGGTATTCCGCCCCATACGGACCCGTAAACTTCCCAGGTCGTCAACCTTCCCGCTCTAGACGGCCCAGACATGGCCTCCGAGCTGGCCAAGATGGTCTCCAAGACGGCTACGCGTGAGGCCCCCAAGTTGACCCTCAGAGGCCCCCCAAGATGGCTGGGGGCACCTTTTTGCTTGTGCATTCTGATTGCGAGGCCGCTTTCAGGCACCAGCTGGAGCGGATCACATCCCGTAATGACGTCCGTGTGAACAATATTATGAGTGCCTTGGGCAGCAAGCGCCGCCTGCCTCTAGCGGCTAGATGCTGTGTTCTGGGGTCGAGTCTCGGGACCTAGACGGGCTTCGCACGACGGCCCCCCGTCGTCGGTGCCATCCTGGAGCCTTGTGCGTGGCCACATGTGGCATGCCAAGAAGCTGCTCGCGCTCGCTAACTTCTGCACTTTTAGCCCCTGAGGGTCTCATGTGTGAACTGGCCCAAGCCAGCTTTGGGACATAATGTGGGTTTTTGACGGAGTTCAGAACTGCCGTGCGCAGCTTACCTGTATATGTATGTATGCTCGTGGCGCCCGTCAAGCTTCTCTGTCGTCAGGTTCGGCGGCGCTGAGCCTGCCAGGGTATGTTACACAGACAAGTTAGCCGCTAGAAGAAGTATCGTCTCGTCATGGGTATGAGTGTCACGAAAATGACGTGCTGAAGTTTTCAGGTGTCGGGCCCCATCATACATTCCCTTCCGCGTCCAGGACACACGTCTTCTGTGTCCTTAAACTTATGTGCTCAAGCCTCGCTTTTTTCTCTGGCACCCTTGGTACGTTTTTTGGGGGGGGGCAGAGTTTAGAATTGCCGTGCACAGCCAGTAACGCCCTCAGACGGCCAAGGAGCCTCCAGAGGAGCCTCCAAAGGCCCCTAAGAGGCCCAAGGAGGCCCCCAAGAGGCCTCCAAGAGGCTCTCGGGAAGCTCCCAGGGAAGCTCCCAGGAGGCCCCAAGAGTCTCCCCAAAGGCCTCATTCTCCTTCTCCCCTCCTCCTCCTCCTCCTCCTCCTCCTCCTCCTCCTCCTCCTCCTCCTCCTCCTCCTCCTCCTCCTCCTCCCTCTCCTCCTCTTCTTCTTTGTCCCCCACGTGCTCCCCAAAGGATTTCCACAACGGCTGGGGAAACTCATAGCCCGATAGCTTGGCAGAGCTCTGGCCGAAACGTTCGGCCACATAGGCGAATCCAAAAAGGCAAGGGGCGGCGGTGATTCGCTGTAGGCGTCATCGATCCGCCGCCCCTTACTCGCCACAGGGGCGCACGGTGCTCCCGATGGGTCTCGGCCGATCGCACCGACCACCCAGAAATTTCAAACGCAGAAATCGCACCCGACGACCCAGAAATTTCTCCAAGGCGGCCCCAAGATGGCGTCCAAGAGAGCCAAGGTGGCCTCCAAGACGGCCAAGATGGCCCCACGAGAGCACAAGATGCCCTCCAGACGGCCCAAGAGGACCCCCCGGGGCCCCAAGAGGGCGTTTGGAGGACCTCCAGAGGCCAACGCCGCTGATGTCCCATAAGACGTTCAATAAGTTTAGCGTTCTCGCTTATTCGGGCTTCCGACGCTGAAAGACGGCCCCATAGGCCCCCACGGTCGCCCCAGGACGGCCTAAGAGGCCCCATGAGAAGCCCAAAAGACGGCCCACGATGGCCCCAAGACGGCCCAAGAGGCCCCCCAAATGGCTCCAAGACTACCCTATCTAACTCTCCGAGGGCCCTACAGCACCAAAAGAGGGACCCACAACTGCCCAGAGAGTGCCCCGAGACGGCCTCCACAGGCCAGTAGGTACCTTTAGTGGAGGCACCCAGCGGCTCCCAAGAGACCCCGAAGAGACCCCTCAGTGGCCCCCGAGAGGCTCCCAGGAAGCCCCCAGGAAGCCGACGGCCTCCAGAGGCCTCCTCTTCTTCTTGGTATGTTTCTTCTTCTCACTTCTATTCCTCCTCCTCCTCCTCCTCCTCCTCCTCCTCCTCCTCCTTCTCCTACTCCTTCTCCTCCTCCTTTCTCTTCCTCTCCCCAGTGTTCTCTCAAGGGGTTCAACGACGGCTGGAGAACACGAAGTCCGATAGCTTGGCCAGACGTTGGCCCTAACGTTTGGCTACATAGGCGGTTCAAAAAAGCCGGCGGCGGCGGTGATTCGCCGTAGGCGTCTTCGATACATGAAGAGTTCAAGAGTTCTTGCTACAACAAACCTAGGGGCACGATGTTCGGTCGGCCTTGGACCTCGCAGGGTGCCTCCAGAACTCCAACAGATGTCCAAGGACCTCGAGGAATCAGAGATGTCTGTGGGGCTCCTGTGCTCTTGTGGGCAGACCAATATCTCATGTGGCGTGCCTGACGCACGATGTAGCTATGTCGGAGACGCACCCCCGACTGACTGAAACGTATAACACGAAAAACCTCGTGGCCCATCGCTACCCTGAGGTCGGGCATGTCCCCCTACAGGGGGACTTTGGACGAAAAATCAAACATACCCCAAACAGGGTCCAACATAGCAACAAAAATGCGAACAAAGCGTCCCCAGACTATGTTTTGACTATGTTTGCACATTCCTCCTGTGGAAGGACAGGCCCGACTCGAGGCTACCCGAAACCGACATGTCCAGAACGCGCCAGCGACGGAGCAGGTCCTGCAAGAGCTCCGAGCGTGCGCGTCGCCCCCGCGGGGCCGACGCACGCAGGGCACAGAGCTGCCGGGAGTGGTGCCGACTGGTCCGGGCGTCTCCGAGAGCCGTCGGGTCTGGAGAGCCTGCGCCGAGGGCCGCGGCCGTTCCGGAGCGCCCGGGGACGCGCTGGGAGCTGGGAGCGGTCCAGGGAGCCCTGGAGCGGCTCCTCCTCATCTGGGGCCCGCCTGACCCGCCCTGTCCCTCCGCCATCCATGCCACGAAGTGGTGTTTGACCGTCGCCTCCGCACCCCGAGACGGGTCCAACGCAGATGTTTCAGAGGAGGAGGCGGAGGAGGAGAAGTAGGACAATGAGGAGAAGGAGGGGGTGGGAGACGAGGTAAAGGAGGAGGGGGAGGCTCTGGTGGGGAGTGGGGTGTGGCGCTTCTGGAGGCCTTTCGTGGACGCAGCGCGACAAACTGGCCAGGACGGGCCTGGGAGGAGTCCGACGGCGGCGTCGCCGTCCGTCGTCTGAAGAACGAGCCGAGCAGCTGAACACCGAACCTACGCTGGGAGAGAACTCGTTGCAGCGGGGACCCACATCCGACATCTTACACCAGTAGCCCTGGCGAAACTTTAGGACGACAGCTGCTACACAGCGACAAGTGTTGGGCTACACCAGTCGTGGGCCCAGGATCGGTGTCTGCGTCGTCCTGGCATAGCCAGGGCGGCGTATACGCCCATAGTGGGGCCGAGGTGGAACTGGCAAGGGTCGGTGCCAGTGTATAGATTTCGTTGTTCGAAGTACTGTCGGTGTCGCTTTCTTTTTTTTCTGCGCGTCCCGCCTCGGCACTGTGATTACTAGCGTGGCACGGCGCGGAAAGAGGCCAGCGTGGATCGAATGACCCCGGGGTGGCGTGGCGTCCACTCTAGGCAGCCCGCATGGCTCCGACCTGGGCCCAAGTCGGTGTCGTTTTCGTTTTAGGACTGGTATTGGTGTAGGATTTGGAATTCAGGGTTCTCGGAGGCATATGGGGTCGAGGGCTAGCTGCCAGCTCCTGGCCGTCGCCCACCGAGGACACGGACTATTCCGTTCCTCTTTGGGCCTCTGGAGGCCTTCTGGGACCTCCCCCCTGACGTCCAGAGACCTCCGTTTTCGACCAAGGACCGCCCGTTACGCATCGGTTACGCATCAGCCCTCGGCAGCCCTCAGCGGCAATGGGCGATCCCCTTGTGCACGTGAGCTGGGCGGCTGCATTTGACACGGGCGCCGTGACCCAGCACCTGAGAACTCGTGGCGAGCCCCCCGTCCCTCTGAGCCTGTCGATGTCCACGAGCCGGTACCGCACCCTCGCCGTGTAGTACCTGTTCTCGAGCTGGGCCTGGGGGCACCACGCCAGCCGGGGCCGCTGGTTCCTCCTCTCGCCTCCATCTCTTGCTCCGCAGAGACGCCTCCTCCTCCTCGTCCTCCTCCTCGTCCTCCTCCTCCTCCTCCTCCTCCTCCTCCTTCTCCTCCTCCTCCTCCTCCTCCTCTGAAGCCCTGGAGGCCTCCCAATGCATCGTCGCCGTCGGCGTGGAAGGCACCGCGCTTCACATCGAGCCGCATCGCCGATGCATCGGCGATGTGGTGCGCTCCTCCGACCGCACCTGCTCGGACCCCGTGTGGAAGGCCCAGACCCTCGACCCTCGCCAGAGCTGCAGGGATTGATGATGATGGTGGTGGTGATGATGATGCTGCTGCTGCTAATGATGATGATGATGATGATGATGATGATGATGATGATGATGATGATGAAGATGAAGATGAAGATGAAGATGAAAACGAAGATGAAGATGAAGATGAAGATGAAGATGATGATGAAGATGATGAAGATGATGAAGATGAAGATGATGATGATGATGATGATGATGATGATGATGATGATGATGATGATGATGATGATGATGATGCTGATGATGATGATGATGTTGATGATGATGATGAGAGGGAGGAGGAGGAGGAGGAGGAGGAGGAGGAGGAGGAGGAGGAGGAGGAAGATGTGGAGGAGAAGGAGGAGGAGGAGGAGGAGGAAGAGGACGAGGAAGAGCAAGAGGACGAAGAGGACGAGGAGGAGACGAGGAGGAGGAGGACGAGGAGGAGGAGGAAGGGGACGAGCAAGAGGAGGAACATCGAGTCGACGAAGGTCTGGGTCTCTTTCGGAAGTTTTTTTAATGTTCGTCGTCGTCGTGGTCGCCGCCACCGCCGTCGTCGTCGTCGTCGCCGTCGCAGTCATCGTCGTCGTCGTCGTCGTCCTCCTCCTCCTCCTTCAGAGTCGGCTGCAGCAGCCGCAATGCCTTTGCAATATAAGGTCGTCGGAGGTCTGGGTCCCCAGACATCCGGCGCCTCGGGAAGTCGAGGCGGTCGGTTTGTCGCCGCTCGCTACAAGCAGGGGGCCAGCGTCGGGCCTCGGAGCCGTTGCAGCAATAACGGCTTGCAAAGAGAAAAGGGCCCCAGGCATCGAAGAAAGCGGAGCGCGAGATGTCGGGGCCCTCATCCCGCGTCTCTTCAGCCTGGTCATGGTCGTCACCACCATTATCGTCATGATCCATCGGGGACGCGTCAACCCGAGTCAGCGCAAACCCAGGTCATCTGGGGCCGTGTCGCGAACACCGGCCGGCCGCCAAGTAGCTTCCAAACCAGGGTCAGCGGAAGGCGGAAACGGGGAGGTCGGTCCCTGCGTGGCTCCCAAGCCAGAGTCAGCCAGAGAACATTGGCTGAACACTGTCAGCGCTGACCTCTGTTACGATAGCCGTTTTCTGGAAGTCTCGGCGCCAAGCGAGGGCCCCCAAAGGACCAAAACGGCGAACACACATTCGTATTGAGTTTGCTTCCAGAAGTTGGAAATGCGAGACAATCACCAATATCATCCCATCATCATTGTCCACGTCCTCATCATCATCACCACCATCATCATCATCAGCAGCATCATCATTATCACCATCCTTATCGTCATAACTATCGTCGTCATCATAATCATGAGTATGATCATCACTATCACCATCACCATCATCATCATCATCATCATCATCATCATCATCATCATCACCAAACCATCACCATCGTCATCATCATCAACATTATCGTCATCGTCATCGTCATCGTCATCGTCGTCATCATCACCCTCGTCGTCGTCAGCGTCGTCATCCTTGGTACCATCGTCCTCGTGGTCGTCATCATAATCATCATCACCATCACCAGCAGCAACGTAATCAACATGTTCACACTTCTCATCATCACCCACACTCCTACCATCATCATGATTATCATCAGCCTCGCCATCGTCATCATCATCCAGTGCGCCGAAGGAGGGAAGGGGCGGAGTCATCATTGCCCGGGGGATGTGCGCGGAAGCGAGTGGACAAGGGGGCGTGATGAAAGAAGGAGAGTGGGGGAGCATAAAACACTGGGAGACATATGTCCGGCGCCATGGTACCCACACACCCCTAGTCTCAACCCCCCGCATGGACGCCGCCCCGACATGATCATCATACATGTTTGCACACCTTCTGGTAACGCCATGGTCGGTCGCTCGTTACTGTCATCATCCCCATCATCATCCTCATACTCATTCCGATCCTCGTCATCGTCATCATCATCCTCACCGTCATCAGCATCATCATCATCATCATCGTCATCATCATCATCATCATCATCATCATCATCTTCATCATCATCACCGTCATCATCATCACTATCCTCGTCAACATTGTCACCATAAGATCAAACATAATGATAGTCAGCATCGTCGTCGTCATCATCAACCTCATCACAATCACCATCTGCAGCATGATCTTCATCTCCATTTTAATGTTCATCAGCGTCGTCGTCATCGTCGTTGACATCGCCATCGTCATCGTCATCGTCATCACTCAAACCATCACCAGCACCATCACCATCACACCATCATCATCGTCGTCATCGTCATTGTAATCCTCATCATGGTCGCCATCATCAACTCATCATCATCAGAGGCTCGCGGCGGCGCTGAAAGCGAGGCAGGGTGGGCTGCAACAAGCTCCGCGCTGAGCGTTGGCGCGTCATGGAGCGCCGACGCCGGGGCGGCTGCCCGGCGCTCAGGGGGCTGTCGCTTCGCCTCGTCCTGCTCGTTTTACTTTTTGACCAGGCTTTGAGCACCGACGCTTGGCAGCCGTCGCGAGGGAATTGAACCGACGTAGGCTCGGTGGCCTACAAGCTCGAACTAGGTGAGCGCAGCAAGAAGAAAGCCAAGCAAAGTGAGAACAACGGAATCAATATAGAGTATCATAGAGTATGTGCGCACCCAAAGCGATGGTACCCCCGTCTTCGTCCGCTTTCCTCGCCCCGTGGAAAAAAATGCCGACGACCAATTCTGGCCCACCCTCGGCCGTTTGGGCCCCCCACCTGGCCCCTGGACCGACAGACAAAAAAAACGACGGTGGAGACCCACACGATAACCAACCAAGCAGTAGTACGGAAGTAAACCTCATCGTCGTCCTGATGAGCGCAGAACCTCAATTCCCATCTCCTCATGGCCCTTTTCCTTCTCGCCCTGGCGGAAGCCCTCTTCCCGCCCCCTGCTCTGTCTCCTCTTCGTCCTCCTGCTTCTCCTCCCCCATCCAATTCCTACCCCGCCCCTCCAGCAAGGGCACGCAAATCGATATCCCTTGGCGCCGCTGCCACGCGGCCAGCATGGGCGCCTTCTCCGCTGGCCAGATCGCGAGGCAGGCAGGGCAACCCCGCGGGCCAAGCCGTTGGCATAACCCCGCGGGCCCTGGGGCGCGGGAGTAAACCGTGGGGACAACCCCGCAGGTCTCAAGCTACTCGCGGCCGCGCTCATGCGTGAGGACAAGCAGAGCCCAGCTTCGCCGCGAGCTGCTCCGTCTCAGCACTGGAGACCCCCGCTCTTTCGCCGAGCTCCCTAATTGACCGCCTTCCGCAGGGAGGCCTGCGGCCCGCGATCTAGGAACTCTCGCGTGGGCGGCCGCACGATCAGCATGTTCCGCACGCACGTGGCGCGATAGAATGACGTAGAAGTGCAACCGCCACTGCCCTTCCGAGATGCCGGCGCGACCATCGTCCTCATCCCTGGAGCAGTCGAGGGTGACGCCCTTGCGCAACGTCTGCCCTGCGACAGCGTGGAGTTCAGGTCGGGCGCGTACGCCAGGGTGAACCCCGAGCGGCGCACGACGTTCGGCCCCGAGCTCTGCCACGTGAGCTGCCGCTCGCTGGGCCTGAACATGAACGAGCTCCTCGCCTGCGCCTCGGCCTCGCCGTTGTCGTCAGCGCCGCAGGCTCCCTGTAGCAAGTCGCCGGCCGTTTTAGTACGACGTCCTGCTCTTGACAACCAGTCGGCCTTTGCCCCTGTCACCCATAACTCCCGGAAACGTGGACGTCAAAACTGTGCCCGTCGAAACCCCATAAGGAGAAATTCCCGATGAAGACTTCCTCGCGATTCTTGCACAAACGAGCCGCTTGGCTCGAATTCGAGACGTCCTTGCCATGCAGTGCGACGACATTTACATAATCCCCATGACCCGCTCGGACTACGAACGCAAGCTGCGGGCCCAAGAAAGAGGATATTCCTGCTTGGGAACTCCTCGCTCTTCACACACAAACTTCCTCGCACTTTACTCACAAGCAAGGCTCCCGCCCGTGACCTCCTCCCAAAAAATTGGAACGGCCGAGTGAAAGAACACTTACAGGATCCCGATGGCCCGCTCGGATTAATAACATCATCTGCGGGCCCCAGCGGGAGGGGGGCCCTCGCATGCGAATTCCTCGCAATCCACCCACAAGCGAGGCTCCCGCTCGAGACTTTTGCAGTCTCGACCTTGAACTAGCCAGAAGTGGCAACACTTGCAAGATCCCGATGACAGGCTCGAATTGGTAACATGTGTTGTGGGCCCCACAAGGCAGGGGCTTTCGTCTGAGATGTCCTCGCAATTCACTTACAAACGAAGCTCCCGCCCGCGACTTCCTCCGCAGACATTAGAGCAATCGCAGGATCCCGACGACCCGCTCGGATTATCAAGATCAGCTGCTCCCGCCAGATAACTCCTCCAAACTCAAACTTGAAAAGTCCTCATGGGACGCCAGCTACAGGATTCCGATGGCCCGCTCGGATTAATGGATTAATCACATGTGTTTTGGGCGCCATGGTTAGGAAAGGGGCTCCCACCTTAGACTTCCTCGCGCTTCGCTCACGAACGAGGCTCCCGCTCGAAGCCTCCCCATGATGGGATGATGACGACTGAGGATCATGGTGGGGTACTCGTCGCGATGGTGATGAGTGGTGTTTATATATATATATATATATATATATGTATATAAAAAGTGATATAAATATATAGAGAGAGACAGGGACAGAGAGAGCGTGTGGTGGTAGCGGTGATGATGTTGATATTGAAAAAGATGTTGATGTTGATGTTGGAGAGAACACGTTTCACGGGCGCTTGCCTTAAGAACATTCGGCGGCGCGTTTCGCACCGGGGGGTGGGCACCCCCCCGCAACACTCGGCGCCGTCGATCAGAACCAGGGGGACTCCCTTCTCCCCTGACCCCCCCCCCTCCCGAACCCACCCCGTCCCAGTGGGCGTAAGGGGGTTGCAACCGTTCCCCCATAGCGCCGGCGCCGGCGCCGGCGCTAGCGGCCGCCAACAGCGCCGACGGCGGGGACGCAGCGACGATGACCAGAAGCAGCCCAAGGGAAAGGGGTGGGGTTCAAACAATTCACCTTTGTTTCACCCGAATCTAATTTCATCCGTTTCATTTCATCCGTGTCATTTCATCCAATGTAATTTCATCCGGTATCAATTCGCCCGGCTTTAAATTCATCCGGTTTAAATTCGTCCGGTTTAAATTCATATGGATGTTATTTTCTTTGTGTGCCTTTGAGTGGCTCGCGTTGTTTATTTGGTCCTTTCAAACTTCTCCTGTTTGAAATCTCGTCTGGTTTGTATTCGTCCTGTTTAAATTCATCCAGTTTTACCTCAGCCGTTACATTCATCTGGTTTTAACTCGTCCGGTGTAGATTCATCCGGTTTTAATTCCGTCCGGTTGGTTCCACTTCGTCCGGTTTAAGTTCATCCAGTTGAATTCGCCCGGTTTAAATTCATCCCGTTTCTAAATCTCGTCCAATTTGAATTCGCCCGGTTTAAATTCATCCCGTTTTAATTCGCCTGGTGTAAAATTCTCCCAGAAGGCGCCCCGTGTAGGAAACTGCGTGTGCGCCGGAACGCAGGAGCTGGAGTCTGAATGACGGGCGCTGGATTCTGAAAGCTGGCAGCTGGAAGTGGGAAACTGAGACACGGAGCCAGAGAGACGGGCGTCGGAGTCGGAAAATTTTGAGCCGAACTCGGAGAGACGGGAACTGGGATCGGAAAGTTCGGTATCGGAGTCGAACAAAGAGGAGACTGAGTTGGAGAGTTGGGAGCCGGAGTCGGAGAGATGGGAGCTGGAATCGGTTGGGAATCGGGGAGTCGGGGGGATGGGCGTCGGAGTCGGAAAGTTGGGAGTTGAACTCGGAGAGATGGGAGTTGGGGTCGGAAAGTTGGGTGTCGGAGTCGACAAAATTAGGAGACTGAGTCGGAGAGATGGGAACAGGAAACGGAGAGATGGGAGCTGGAACCGGTTGGGAGCCGGAGTCGGGGAGACGCGCCAGAGACGGAAAGTTCGAAATTGGAGTCAGAAAATTATGAGCGGAGGATGGGAAATGGGGAATTGGAAATCATTAGGAGTACCACAATAAGCGCCATGTTGAACGACGGGAGCGCAGCGCCGATCCGAGAAGAAGGCCCACGCTGTAGCGGCAACACCATTTTGAAACGCTGGAAACAATCGGATTGCACAACAGCGCGTAAAACAACAATCATTGTTGACATCCTCAAAGTAAAACACACTTGGCGGGGTGGGAGATCTTCCGCAAAACTTCGGTGGAGGAAGGAGAATAGCACCCATATGGTCTGACTGTGAAGGGAGGAGAGAGGAGGAGGAACAACCAGAAAAGGAAGAGAAGGAGGAGGATGGGGAGCAGAGCGAGCACAAAGGCCAAAGACCTCGTGGCTGATCAAGTCCTGAATTTAAGCCGGGCGAATGAGAACCGGATGAATTCAAACAGGTGCGCGTGACAAGTGTTTCAAGCAATTGCGTTGCTCAATAACTGTTTTCGTTTTCTTTGGTCAAGTAGTTGTTGCGCTTTACCAAATTTCCGAGTCCAGCTCCCATTTCTCCGAGCCCAGCTCCCAATTTGCCGACTCCGACGCCCGTCTCTCCGACTCTGTCTCTCAATTTCCCGACTCTGGCTGCCAACTTTCAGAATCCAGCGCCCGTCACTTCGACTTCAGCTCCCACGTTCCCGACTCCAGCTCCCTACTTTCCGACTTCGGCCGAGTTCCGAGTTCAGAACTGCGGCGCCCTGGCGCACCAGCCGTTCCTTACACGGGACGTTCTCTGGGCGACATCGGCGCCGCTCCGCTCCGCTCCGCTCCGGTCGGCTCTCCCCTGGTCCTCCTGTTCGTCCCGTTCCTTCCACCCCAGTTCCTGCTGCTGCTGCTTCTCGTCTCGCTTCAGCGCGGGCCACGTTTCTCAATCCGAATTGTCTTCATCATTGTGGCTCCCCTCATTTCCCCTCCTCCGCCTTTCCCTGGTCCTCTTATTCCTCTCCATCCTTCCGCTTTTGTTCCTGCTGCTGCTGTTTGTCATCATCCTCCTTGTCCCGGTCATCCTCCCGGCCACCTGACGCACAACACGGATATTCCCGGATAGGGCGCGGGCCCAGGGCTCTTTTTTAGTATTGTTTTGTTTCCCCCCGGTCTCGGCCGGTTAAATTATTTGCGATAGATAATGAGGCAAAGCCCCATTCGGCGTGGACAATTTGAGGGTGTCCCTAGCGAGACGATGGTTTTTGAAATCCCGATCGATAAATCACAGGGTGCGGGACACATTTGGGTCAGGGGCACGAATCCGTGTGTTTTTACACGTGTTCCTATAGATTGGCCTCTCCAGGAGGCCCTAGGAGGTCCCAGGTCACCCAGTCGGGGGGACCGGCTGAAGGGGGGAAACACCGACCTGGAATTGGCGAAACATCGCCGATAGGTCGGCGAGAGGCCCCGGATAGCGAATCCGCACGTTTTGGGGCAGGAAGGCGCCACCAGGCCCCCTTTTTCGGCGATCAATGGGCGATTGAGGATCGATTCGTCGCCCCCTGAACACATGCCCCCTGGCGCAGCGGCCGTTCGGGACGATCCGAGCAGCGCAAGAACGCCCCGGGCGAGGCGCAGCCGCTGAAGGCAGCCCGAGGCTGGAAAGCCGCCGAGGACCACCAAGAATGTCAGAAAACCTCAGACCTCGAACCTCGTCCTGCCGTAGCGTTTTCCTTGTTCCTCGCCCAAAACCCACTCGTGCCACCCTAGCCTCGCAAATCAACAGGTCGCCAGGCAAACGGGGAACACCGCACAAGCCGACCTGCAATAAGCGAAGTCATGCAATGAGCCGTGGCCTGAACAACTATCCGACAATGAAGTAGCGACAGGAAGAGGAGATTGAGGATCAGGGTTGAGTCGGGCGTGTCCCCCTACAGGCGGCTTCGGGAGAAAAATTAACAATACCCTGAACATATCCAAAAATAGTCCAGCTAACACCCACAAAATCATCCCCCGACTTGTTTTGACTATTCTTGAATATTCCTCCTGCAGAGGAACGTGCCCGACTTACGATCAGGGAGACAAGACTCGTCCCCCCCTGACGTTGCCCCCGAGCGGCGGGGGAGCGCGCCGCCTCCACCCCGTCAGCGGCGCCCCGCTCGAGCTCCTCCTCGTCGCGGTCGGCCAGCGCGGCCAACAGGCGGCGCTGGCCTCCGCCCCCAGGCGGCCCCACGCGCGTGCGCCGCTGCCGCCGCGAGTCGTCTGCGTCGTCGTCGTTGCCGTCGTCATCGCGCGGGCGTGGGCTGACCCAGCTCGGCGCAGAGCCGGCTCAACCCATGCAGAAGCACCACGCTGCAATCTTGTGGGGGCGGCCCCCAGCCCCCAGCTCAGCCAATGTTCATGGCTGCCCCGCTCGGCCAAAGTCCTGCTTTGGAGGATCCAGCAGGATCTGGCGCTCTGGCTGAGCCCTGTTTGCGCCGAACCCCGTTACCTGTCGGCTGAGTCGCCGTCGTCCCCAGACCTCCGGCAATCTACCGCTTCGAGACGCAGCGCCCCTCCCCCGTGGCCGAGCCTCCGTGGGCCGCGTCTGGGACCTCAGTGCCACGACGAGCGGCTCTGGGGCTCAAAGGGGTCGGAAGGTCGGGGGGGCGCCGGTTGAAGAATTCAGATCGTCGGCTGACGCCGTCGCCGGCATCGGCGCGCTGTCGGCGTCGTCGGCCAGCATCGTCTGCATCGGCGGCGAGCCGCCGTGGCCGCTGTGGTCGTCGTCGTCGTCGTCCTCCTCCTCCTCCTGCTCGTCCTCGTCGTCGCTGTTGTTGTTGTCGTCGTCATCGTCGCCGTCGTCGGCGGAGGAGGAGGAGGAGCGACAGCGGAGGAGGAGGGAGCGACAGGGAGGGCAGGGAGGGCAAGCGGCCGCCCATCCTCTCTCCAGTGGCGCCCGCCACGCGAATCCAGACCCGGACCTCCGACGATCTGATCTGGGACAACTATATTCGCGCTTCGCGCTCCGCGAAGCGCGATGATCTTCGCGCTTTCGCGCCCCCCCCCAACCCCCCCCCTGGAACAAGATGAGGGACTCGCGCCTCGCTCTGAAATCGCTCAGACCGCGAAGCGAGACTAAACTCGTGGTGGCCCTAGTCTGATTCTGTTCACCCGCGGCGCTCTTCCTTCATTGAGGCCTCTGGGGCTCGTTTGGTAAGGCTTCGGGTTGCGCAAGCACCCAAATGTAGTCCCAGCTGGCCTCAACGGGCTCTCCGAGTAGTCCCAGCTGGCCTCAAGAGTCCTCCCGAGTAGTCTGGGGTGGGGGCTCTTCCTGTGTCTCCGTCGTCCGTCCAGTCAAATCGGACGGCGATTCGTGTTTCAGTTTGTCTTGGGTTGCTTTGACTGTCCTGAGTTACCTTGGCTAGTCCTGGTTTGTCCTGGTTTGTCTTGATTTGCCTCGGTGAAGATGATGATGATGATGACGACGACGACGACGATGATGATGATGATGATGATGATGATGATGATGATGATGATGATGATGATGATGATGATGATGGTGGCGAAACGTTCTGGTGATGCAGATTATGTTGGGGACGATTATGCTGATTTCGGTGATGAGGGCGATGATAGCAATGGTGATGATCATGGTGATGATCATGGTGATGATCATGGTGATGAGGACGACCGTGCGACCCTTAGATAGCCCTCGACTCTCAGGAGGCCTCCCAAGAGGAGGAGGAGGAGGAGGAGGAGGAGGAGGAGGAACCAAAGGCTAGGCCTAAGGGGAGTGCGAGTCGAAGTTCCCAGGATCGGGTGTCGAGGACAACTGGTCTTCGCTGGGGTTCGATGCTGAAGTCGGTGCTTGCGGCTGAAATGGTGGCGCCAGTGCTGGAGGCCGTGCTGGCGATTGTGCTGGCGTCGGTGATGGCGACCCTGCTGGACGCGTCGGTGATGCGTCGGTGCTTGCGGCTGTGCTGGCGGCGGCACGTGCGCCATGAATGCGTACATGAGGTAAAAGGAAAGCGCGCGATTGGAGGCCTGACCTGCCAGAAGCCTGGACTGGCCCGACCTCAACCCTGCGGCATGCCCAAAGGCCACATATAGGGCATTCCCGATGGGGCAAGGACGCGGGGGCAATCTGGGCGCATGCCAACGCTGTCGCCTGCACTGTCGCCCGGTTGTCTATGCCTGCCTGTGTCCGTCTGATTGTGCCTGTGCGTGCCTGGTTGTGTCTGTGTTTGTCTGGGTGTGTCTGTGTTTGTCTGTCTTTGCCCTGACTTGACCAGGTTTGCCCGCTTGCGTCTGGTTATGCCTGCGTCTGTCCTGGTTGGTCCTGATTTGTCTGCGTTTGCCGTGGTATGCATATGTTTGTCCTGCGTTGTCCTTGTTTGCTCCTGCTTGTCCTGGTGTGTCTGATATGTGTGTGTGTGTGTTCGTCCTGCGTTGTTCTGGTTTATCCTACGTTGTCCTAGTTTGTCCTGCCGCGCGCGTGTAAGCTGCTTGTCATGGAACGACTCTTGATAGACCTGGCGGGCACCCAGAGAGGAAGGTTAAGGAGAAGGGTAGAGGGAGGGGTGTGAGGGGGATGGGAGGAGGAGGAGGAGGAGGAGGAAGAAGAAGACGAAGAGGAAGAGGAGAAGGAGGAAACGGAGGAGGAGGAAGCCCCAGGCGCTCTTGGAAGCCATAGGCAACTGGGGAACGGAGCCCACCCGCAGCATTGCTTTATAACCAGCTCGGCGCCAGCGGCGGGCCGACCCACAAACATTGGCTCCCCCCTATAAAAGGAAGACCCCTATGGCGGGATAGCTGGCAGTGGCCTGGGAGAGTGCAATCGAAACGCTGTCATAAGGAACCCTTAGTAAGGAACGAGGCCCCTTTGGCCCATAAGTTAAACTTCGACTTACCATAAAAAACAAGGACCGCCTAAGACAAACTGCACAACAACTCAGGAACGCTGAGCCCCTCCCCAACGAAAAGGGTTCTTTCCTCGGCCGCCCGACGGTACACATACAGAGTTGAAGAGGTCGCGCGGTCTGTTCTTGGATCTGTGCTGGACATGCACGGTTTCCCACGGAGCCGTAGGCGACCCGAGGAGGAGGAGGAGGAGGAGGAGGAGGAGAAGGAGGAGGACTTTTTTGACTGCACTTGGCTCGTTGCAAGTAGCTTGAGCTGGGGAAGGAGGAGGAGAAGAGGAGGGGTAGGGGAAGGAGGAGATGGAGGAGGAGGAGGAGGAGGAGGAGGAGGGGGAGGAGGAGGAGGAGGAGGAGGAGGAGGAGGAGGAGGAGGAGGAGGAGGGAGGAGGAGGAGGAGGAGGACGAGGAGGAGGAGGAGGAGGACAGGTTTCTTAGGCCCTGCGGAGAAACTCTCCAGCTGGACCCCCCTCCCCGGAGCGCTCTCGGCCGACGGGCGCGGGTGGCCCGCATGGCATTATTTATCAGGGGTCGTGCCCCCCCCTCCCCCCCAGCAAGCGCGCAAGGGCGTTCGAATGATTTCGACATGCGCGCAAGGGCGTTCGAATGCCCGCACGCTCGCATCTGGTGAACGCGAGCGCAGACATGTGTTTGCAACATCATATTGCAAGACCGTTGGTGTTTAGGTGTTTGTACTCGTTTGGGATCCTCGATTGTGAAATCCTTGTGAAATCGACCAGGGTTTAGGCATACGCGCGCGACGCCATGCGCATGTGGACTTCGTCACATCTGTTTGATACATGAATCCGCGCGCATGAGATTATTTGCCAAGGATTGGAGGTTTGTCGAACCCGCTTTGGTTGGAATGGTACGGCTTTGGGTTCCAACGTGGGTCTGTTAATATAGAGAGGGTCATGAAACAAACGTTGCAACACATATTCTGCGCATCTGTGCATATGCGGTCTGGCAGATCGGGGCGGCATCATCGCGACGCCAACGGGCGTCGCGGACTCGAGCCTTTGGCCTGGAAGCACGAAGGGCACGATTACCCAGATCATGAAGTTCTGCAACCAGTCACTGTGCTCTGGGGGTGCGCGGACACGCAAAACACTGCTCAGCTAATCGTTAGCTGGCGCCCGCTTCGAACTCATGCCCCATCCCCCGCCTTTTCCAAATATCCCTTCGCTGCGGCCCCAACCTCCTCATGCCCCTCCGATTGCCCCGGTCCTCATCATGCCCTTCATCTACACTGCCCCCCCCATGTGTCAATTCACGTCGTTCCTCGTCGTCCTCCTGCGCCGGATTCGTTCCCCCATCGTCCACATGCCTGCCCTCCTCCCATCCTCTACGCCCTAGTGCACATCATGCCCCCAATTTCTGCCCTCCCCCACCTCCCTCGCCCTCGTGATGCTGACGCCGATGATGCAAATCCTCCTGGGCTCTCTTCCTCCGCTCTCGTCCAGCCCCGTTCATCCTTGGCCCCTCGGCCACCCCTCCTATCGAACCCCTTCCTTCCCACAGCCCACCATCCCCACCCCCCCGCGCCTTTGCATGCCCAGACCACGGCCCCCTCCTGGACCAGCCGGGAGACCCGCGGAAACTCCCGCCCAGTGACCACTCCAGCGAGAGGCGCGCAACAAATGCACAGTTGGAGACACGAACTGTGTATTTCGACCGCGCACGACGCCGCCCCTGGACCAGCCGGAAGAGAAACGCGAAAGTTCCCGTCCATTCAACACCACCCGCGAGGGGCACACTCCAAATACACAGATGGGAACGAGATCTGTGTACACAGGTCACACCACGATCTGTGTAAACAGCGGGCCCACACACGAAAATACACAGTTGAAGACACAAACTGTGTACACAGATCACACCTTGATCTGTGTATTTCGAAAAGGTGAACGCTCGCCACCTCGAGGGCGCCCCGACTTTGCCAACCCAGAACTGAGGTCGACATGCCCCGCTGGGGGGGGGGATGCAAATACACACTTCCCCGGCCCAGGGCGCCCCCGAAAAAACCGCAAATACACGCTTCCCTGGCCCAGGGCGGCCGCGGTGCAACGCGGCGCCAAAGCGGCCCCAAACGGCCCGAAGACGGCCCAAAACGCCTCGAAGGACCCCAAAGAATGCCGCGCAGCAGTCCGAAAACACGAGAGATGTCACATGTCAAGGACCTCTTAACAGTCAAAACTCCACGCGTCGCCATATAGATCACTGCTCTGGCAGGGGGGGCGGACCTTGCCGCAGGCACCTGTAATTTACATGTTAGCGATGCGACTGTGCTCGGCGGCCGTGCCGCCCGCATTTTGGGTGCGCCCCGAAATCTCGCATTGGCAATCCCCTCTGTTTGGTTGCGCCGCTGTGCTCGGATATCGAAAAAGCATTTACCGCTGACGCGGGCACGCGGCGCCAGGGACTTCACTTTTCGAACAAGGAGGGTGGGCGAGGTAGGACGACGGATGGTGGAGCAGGGAGGCAAAGAGGAACGAGGAATAATGAGGGAGGTGGGAAGGGGCTCTCCCCCGCCCGAGCCGCGGACGCTTTCGACACCATCCGGGGGAGGGGGGAAAGGAAGGGGAACGGAGCAAGGGCGAGGACGACGACGGGAAGCAAAGTGTCCTGGGTCCGCATATAGCCATATGTCTGCGATTCGGGTGCGCGCGCTTTCTTCGAGGCACTTCAAGCCGGACCCATACTGAATTCACGAATTCCTCAAAACTGTGTAAACACTCTGTCCTCTGTTCCCTCTCCTATACAACGGCCTCATAACAGAGGGGCAGTGGATTCCAAGTACGGCTTCAAAGTTAGGGCGGAATGCGATGTAAATTGCGATCTCCCAGGGGGAGGGCGGATAATCCCGGGGTGGTGGTGGTAGACATTTAATTCATTTCTAAAACAGAAAATCTGCGCGGTGCAGTTTACCTGGTGCAATCCATGCGAGGCGGCGACGGGGCGGCCAAGGCGGCGGCATAGCCGCCAAACCGACGCACAGCCCCAAACTTCGGGCGGCGACGAGGCGGCGACGGGGCGGCGACGGCAGCAACATAGCCGCCAGACCGACGCACAGCCCCAGACGCCGGGCGGCAACGAGTCGGCGACGGGGCAGGGACGGCGGCAATAGACCGACACACAAGCCCGAAGTGCAAATACTGCTTGGGGAATGTGAATATATCTGCCTCCGTGCCCTGAGGCACGGGCTGGGGTTGGAATTGAAGGCGGGCATGTGCAGTTACAATGACGACCCGCTTTACCCCACCCCTCACGGCAACGCCATATCCTTTAAGCTGTTGCGCAATTCTCGCCCCAAGAAGCACAATCCAAATGGGCCACGACTGCATCCAAGACGGCTCTGAGACGGCCCCTGGCAGCCACGAGTGCTCCAAGACGGCCCAAGCCGGAATCTTGAGTGCCTCGCGATCGTCTAAGAGAGGTCCAGCTCAAGCCCAAGAGAGCCCCAGAGAATGCCACGGGAGCCCACGCATCGAACAAGCCACGACATCGGATGCATGGGCTCGACGATGCGCACCTGATGGGAAGCACCCTGCCCTAAGGCTTCCCAGCCCACTCGGCGTCTGAGCCCGTCCGGCAGCCGAACGGGCAGCCGGCTGGGCTCCATTCTGATACTGCTGCGGGAATTGAGCCCGTTCGGCCGCCGGCGACCGAACGGGCTAAGACGCCGAATGGGCTCCAAAGGAAGTGGGTCCCGATGTTCTGCAAGACCCCCTGATAACCACCCAAAATCGCACGAGGGAACGTCGGCGAACTGCACTGCACTTTCAGTCCAAGAGCGGCGTCCGATCCGTCACTCCCTCGACGCTTAAAAAAGTCGCGGCTAGCTAGCGGCTAGCGATGAAGAGATGCTCCCCCTGGCAGTCTGCAGGGCCCTGAGTGTCGCGAAGACTGCGGCGCTGGCTTCTGACACCTTGAGCGATCGCTGCGAGCTATTGAGCTCGTCGTCGTCGTCGTCGTCGCCGTCGTGGTCGTCGTCGCCGTCGTAGTCGTGGTCGTGGTCGTGGTCGTGGTCGTGGTCGTGGTCGTGGTCGTCGTGGTCGTCGTCGTCGTCGAGTGATCGCTGCTTCCCGACGGCAAAGATCGGCAAGGCACGACCCTGCGTGTCAAGCTCTGGAGACCCTGGATCCACAAATATAGACGCCTCCCTTCTCCAGACATCAGGCGGCATCTCGGAAAAATCGAGTCGAAGGATTTCATAGCGAGTTTTGGCCTCTCGGGGCCCCTAACCAGGCCTCGGGACCGTCAACAAAAACGGCTCGGGATGAAAAACCGGTCCTGGGGAAGTGGTCGCTAGGTCGGGGGACTGTCTCGAGAAAACGAGACGCCGGATGTCTGGACCTGCTTCCGCCGACCTTCCGCTGGAGGATCCGCCACCGCTTCACTTGAGCCGGGCTGCCGCCGGACCTGCGGTGGCGTCAGCCGGTGGCCAGGATCGCCGGAGGAGACTCTATGCCTATAGAAGGCCACAGGGGCAGCGTTTCGTTCTGGATCCATGTTTGAGGTCCCCAGGGCCCGAGGGCAGATTCCAGATGCCGAAAGGAAGGGAAGACGCTGCGAAAGCATGGCGTCGTATAGGCCTCTCGTTTTCTCACAACGTCGACCCCCAGAAGTATCGACCAATTTCCAAGGAGTGGCTCTTCATCTTGAACCGTTTCTTGACGGTCCAGGGGCCAGGCGAGGGCCCCCGGAGGCCGAAGATAGCGTCAGAAACGGCCATCGTGGCCTTTCAACGACGCGACGGGGTCTGGGTCTCGGCTATCCGGCCGCCGTTCGGGACAATCCGGGCTCCTCCGGAACGCTCGCGGCGGGGCGCAGCTGAAGGAGAGCACCCTGGGGCCAGAAGACCGATGATAAACGACGAAAGCGCAAAAACAACTCGAACCCCGAGCTCTGTCACGACACGAACGGTGGCCGATGGCGAACGACGGCGACGAAGCCTCCGTCCCAGGGAGACCCTGCTGCCTGAGCCGCGGGCCCCGGCGAGCACCACGGTGGGCAGCTCGTCCGCCCCCGCCGCGCCTCTGGGGCGGAGGCAAATCTTGTCGCCCCCCACTTCAACGGGTCGACGACGACGACGACGACGACGACGACGACGACGACGACGACGACGACGACGACGACATCGATGACGACGACGACGGCGACGACAACGGCGACGACGACGGCGACGACGGTGACGACGGCGACGACGACGACGACGACGACGGCGACGGCGGTGGCGGAAAATAGGCACGCACATCTCACGGATTTCTGGGATCCGCGCTGGATCCCCCTCCCTGGCGCGCGAGGCGCCGGAGGCGTCGCCAGAGGGGGCCGAAATCGGATCTGATCAATCCGCCCAGAGTTCCATAATTCATCTTTATGTCTCTTGTTCCTCTTTGACCCTCGCGCGTGCCACGGCAAGGCCTGACCTGGAGACGGCCTGCAGCGCCGTCAGCCACATGGCGCCTGCATCCCAAAGAAGGAGGCCCTGAGATCTGGGCGTCGCATTTTTGGGGGGTCGGGCGTTTTCGCTTGGCTTCGGTCCCCGTGACCATCACAGACCGCAGCGGGCCTCCACCGACGGATGTGTCCTCAAGCAGGCTGCAATAATGCTGGTCCCCTCTGGCCTGCCGGCCGCAGCCTTTCACCCAGACCGAGGGGAAAACAGAACTGCGACGGCCGCTCCCGGTCGACTTCGCGCTGCAAGGGCGGCGGGCGCGTGCAAGGTCACGACGCAGTGCAATCGGGAGGAGGAGAGAGAAGGAGGAACGAAGAGCGGCCTCCAGCATAAACCAGCAGGGGTAGCAAAGGACAAGCAAAACAATCATTATTGGGCATGCTGCGGCAAAATCTGCACCTGTTTCCGGAATGCACTGCATGCCTGCACTCGGCCGGACGCAGGGAGGGGGCGAGAACAGAGAGGGGGGCAGCAGCAGCAGCAGCAAGCAGGCAAAGAAGCAGGCAAATGGTGGAGAGGGGAGGCGGGGGCGGTCGCCAGAGGCGCTTGTAGGGAGCGGTCGTCGGGGCGGACGGGGGCGCGGCAGGCGCGGGCGCGTCGGAGGCAGCGTGGTTGTTGATGGCGGCGGCGGGGGGTGCGGCAGGCGTGGGCGCGCCAGGGGCAGACCGGCAGTGCTGGCGGCGGCGCGGGTGCGGCGGCGACTCACACGGCGTCAGCCGCGGCCGCCTCCGAGGCCGCTGCAAGGCGCGCGCCAACCACCCCCGTCGACGGCTGCAGCCGCCGCAGCACCGCCCGCGCGTCCTCCCGATGAAAGGGGGCTGAAAGTCGCTGGGCGTGCCGGTCGGCCACTAGGGCGTCGTCCTCCCTGGTGACGTCAGCCACCCGCTTGGCCAAGATCGCAGAAGCTTTCCTGGCCTCGCGCCCCCCCTCGCCACCGTGGGCCTCCACGACCATAGGTGCGAAGGTGAAGCCCTGCGCCGCGCACTGGCGCTCGGTGTCCAGGTGCTGCCGTTTGAACCCGAACCGCTCCGCAGCCGCGTTGGAGGACGCAGCCGAACGGCGAGGAGGTCGGCGCGAAGCCCGGAAGTGGCAGCGAAGTCCCAGGCCGCTGGAACCCCGTTGCGCCACCTGGGCAGGTAGACGTCACTGGGGCGCCTGCCGCTGCTGGCGTCCAAGCCCGGCCCGACCTGCTCGCCGCTCGGAGGCCCTTCGTTGGCGGCGCGCGGCGGGAGGAGCCTTTCCAGCTCCGCCCCCGCAAAGCCCGCCGGTTGCGCGTCGAAAAACCCCCGGGGCCGATCCAGCACGGAAAATGCCGCAGAACGATGGAACTGCAACGCGTTTTTCACGGTTCGTGATAACGGCCGTTACCAGGGATGCTCCCCCCTTTCCCCCCACCTGGTAACGTCACGGTTCGCGCCGGCGCCGTTTGGGAATGGCTGAAGGGGTAGGAACTTCCCAGACAACGCCGGCGCGAGTCGTGACGTTGCCGGCCGCCTCGCTCCCCCCCTCCCTCCCCTCCGGTAACGGCCGTTCTCGCGGGGAAAAGGCGGGGCCCTGGGGCTCCAGCTGTGATTTCTCTCGACGTTGCAATTTTTTGTGATGCCGGATTTCAGGCAAGGAGGAGGGACCGCAGGTTTCTGCCCATACGTTCTCGGCCGTTCATGGAACGTTCGGACCTCTGGGGGCCCTGCAGAGACCTCCAGAGGCCTCTGCGGGTCCCAGGGTTCCCTGCTGAGCCCACTCGGCGCCTGAGCTGGTTCGGCCGCCGAATGGGCTGCCGAACGGGCTCGATCAATTCCGATACTGCGGTGGGAATTGAGCCCGCTCGGCCGCCGAGTGGGCGCGATCGTGGGCCCCTTCGGCGGCCGAGCGGGCTCAGGCGCCAAGTAGGCCGAGCAGAAAACGCGATGAAGGGACCTCTGGAACCTCCGCGGCCCTCCGAAGGAAGACGACGACGGATGAGGGTAGATTTGAACCCTCGTGGCCACGGCTGGACGCAGCTCAAGGACATGGCCAGGATGGTGTACAGGCGTCCGGAAGGGTGCACCCAAAAACGATTGCGGCCACCACCTTCGCGCTCTCGCCGATCTCTGGGCCTGGATCCTCAGGCAACCTCCAGACCTCTCGCAGGGGCGTATTCCAGCCAGCACTTCGATAGCAGCCGTTGGCACGCGGGCGCCCCAGGAGGTCCAGAAAGCACGCACACTTCATTTACCCAGCGAAGAGGCCCAGCGGCACATAGAGAAGCAGGGGCGGGGGGAGGGAGGAGGGGCGGGGGAAAGAGGGGTGCACGCAGCCCGCAGAGGGGTGCACGCAGCCCGCGCGCGGGCTGCCCAAGAGCCCACCCGGAGGGGGGAGGGGGGGGCGCTTCGGTCGAGAAGCCCAGGCGCCAGCGGGAGCGCCCACCTGGGGGGGCCGGCGCTCCAGCCAGGAATGCGGGGGAGAACCCACCTGGGAGGGGAGGGCGCACCCCAAGGGCAGGAGAGGGAGGGCGCGCCTCCTTTCCGTTTCCTCTGTGAGCCGTGAGGCAGGACCGAGGGGGCCTACAGCGAAGCCCACAATGGAGATCGCGCACTGTGCGCGCGGGAGGAGGCACCTGATCGGTGCACGCACGAGTGCCAGGCCAGCCCAACCGCTTTGCGGAGGTGGCCTGCCTTGCGCTAGCGTTGGGTGCGTCATCGCCACGCCCTTTGGATGCCCCGGGTGAGATGACCTCTTTATGGATGATGGTGCCTCGCGCGCCTCGTCTTCACGGGGCCGGCTCAGTCGTGCTCAACGCATTATAGAGGTAACCTGCGTGGTCGCTGTCGATCGACATGCTGCGCGAGCCCAGAAGCCGACCTCGACCGACATGAGCTCCCACGACAAAGCGAACCCCTTGGACACCTGCAAGCACAGCTCCAAATGCCAACGTCCACGTTGCTACGGCTGGTAAAGACTTGGTTGTCTCGCCAATCTGCTTCAGCACGGGGACTCCCAGGAGCTCCACGTCGCTGACGACGGGGACGGGCGGCTCTAAAACGTGGGTGGCGGTCGAATTCGTGGATGCGTTCTGAATGGAAGCGTCGCCCTCCGCCTCCGTAATGGTGGTGTTGGCGGCCTCCGCCTCCACAGTGCTCGTGGCCGCGGCCTCGTCGTCCGGGCACGTGCAATTCGGCTTTATCCTCGGCGTGCCCTCGCACGTCACTGGGCCTGAGACCGTCTTGAAGATCGGGAACTGCAGCTTGGCGTTGGGGCCCGCGAGGCTGCACGCCTTGCTTGGGTACTCGATGCTGAAATACATGCAGCCGGTGGTGTTCCGACACCACTCCTGGCAATCAAGGGCTGAACCGCCATAACGCGCATCCGAGGGGCGCTCTGGCATGATCCGCGACACCATCGGGGGCTGGTACGCGCCTCCCATCACCATACATCTGTACTCCTCCGCAGGGCTCGAGCTAAACAGTGTTATTGTTCGTTTCCGTATTTGTGTTCGTTCTCACTCGTTCTGTCTTCGTTCTGCCTTTGCTGCGAAACGAACTCAAAACGAACACGGTCTACGGAATCGCCAAAACCCCAAACACCGTTTAGCTCCAGCCCTGCTCCTCCAGAACGTACGTCTTGTTGCCCATTCCGTCGAAGGCCAGACCCTTCGGGCCCACCAGCTGGACGGCCCTGGAGCGGAACCCCGCCGAGTAGCTGCACCAGGACTTCTTCGGGCCGCTCCAGAAGCCGAACCGGGTCGTTTGCCTCAGGGCGAATATGTCCTGCAGGTGGCACTGCCCTGGAGTGTCCATGCTGGGCGACCAGAACGAGAAATGGAAACAGTGCTTGGTCTCTTCACACAGGGCCTGGCACGCGGAAATGTTGGGCACCTGCCTCGCCACGAGCGCGCTGTCCATGTCGACCGGGTCGAAGGTGGTGTCCTTCTCGTAGTCGTCCCGAGTGCCAGGGCACATCTCCAGCTCAGGCACGGGTGCAGCGGTTGGCGCCGCCGTCGGCACCTCGGTGGGCGCCGCGGTGGGCGCCTCGGTTGGCGCCGCGGTCGGTTGCGCCGTCGGCGCCGCGGTCGGCGCCGCGGTCGGCGCCGCGGTCGGCCGCGCCGTCGGCGCCGCGGTCGGCGCCGAGGTCGGTGCCAGCGTGGGGCTGGCGCTGGGCGCCGCCGTGGGCTCGGGCGTCGGCTCTGGAGTCAGCTCGGGCGTAGGGCTGGACGTGGGGTGCTGCGTCGGCTCGGGCGTCGGGGATCGCGTCGGGCTGTCGGGATTTGGCTCCAGCAGCCCCAGGTCCGGGTCGCTCTCCCCCTCTCGGCGGCGAGCCTGGGGGGGAAGTGAGCAGGAGAAAGCCTTCTCAGAAAAGGCTCGGAAGTCCCCTGGCCTTCTGAGAAGTTTGCTGAACCTACCCCGAAGACGCAGGGAACTTCTCAGAAGGCGCGAGGGTTTCTGAGAAGCCCCAACGCTTTCTGAGAAGGGCTTACCCTTCTCACTACTTCCCCCCCTCGCTCGCCGCCGATCCTTGCAGCCCTGCCAGCCCTTGCCCTCGTTCTCGCAGCACCACGCCTTCTTGGCTTCCGACCAGCCCCTCTCCCACCTCGGGAGGCCCGCCTCGCAATCGAACGCCGCCTCCACGGTCGTCTCGGTCGTCGCCGTCGTCGAGGTCACCGTGCCAGTCAACGTCGGCGTCGAAGTTTCTGTGAGCGTCGGGATACAGCCCTGCCAGCCCTTGCCCTCGTTCTCGCAGCACCACGCCTTCTTGGCTTCCGACCAGGCCCTCTCCCACCTCGGGAGGCCCGCCTCGCAATCGAACGCCGCCTCCAGGGCCACCGCGGTCGCCGTGGTCGATGGGGTCACCGTGCCAGTCGTCGGCGTCGAAGTTTCTGTGAGCGTCGGGATACAGCCCTGCCAGCCCTTGCCCTCGTTCTCGCAGCACCACGCCTTCTTGGCTTCCGACCAGCCCCTCTCCCACCTCGGGAGGCCCGCCTCGCAATCGAATTCCGCCTCCGCGGCCACCTCGGTCGTCGCCGTCGTCGAGGTCCTCTCGGCGGTGGTCGTCTCTGTAAACGTGAACTCCGCGACGCACGAGTCGTCCTTGGGCTTCGGCACCTTTAGCCACACGTCCTGGAAGAAGGGGGCGTCCCACCAGATCTTGTCACCGACGACGGTGGCCTGCCTCGCAATGCCCTCGTTCTCGAACAACGTGGAGAAGTGCCCAACGCTCGCGTTGTCGGCCTTGCAGCCCTGCCAGCCCTTGCCCTCGTTCTCGCAACACCACCTCTGCTTGGCGTCCGACCAGCCCGACCACTTCTGCAGGCCCGCCTCGCAGTCGAACTCGACGATCCCCATGGGCCCTCCTCCAACCTGACGGGCGCCCTGGGCCTCCTCGGAGACGACCTTGCTCTGAGAGGTGGCGTCCCACTGGACCGTCTGGCCGTGGATGACGAAGTAGTCGCCACCAGGGCTCGATTCACTAGTGTACACGCCGTCGTACTTCGAGGTCTCGCCGCTGCAGCACCCCAGCATCACCTGGTCGTTTGTGGGGCAGCAGAACCCTGCGAAGACGCTGCAGCTCTTGTGCCCGGAGCAGCAACGGTCCCACCCCAGTGCTGCCGCCATGCCCGTCTTGCAGATGGGCGCGATGCTAGAGTCGGTGGAGCCCGTGGTGGCATTGTTGAAGTAGCCCACGCGCACGTGCTGCGAGTTCTGCGTGGGCGCGCTCACGCAGCCGGTGGGCATCTTGGAGCTGCTCACGGCCTCCACGCCCCGGAGGCCGAGCCTCAGGGCCGCGTGCCTGCACTCCCCCACGCTGCGCACGTCGAAGCCGGCGGGGCAGCCGTCCGCCCCGAACCTGCGGAGGACGTAGCCCTGATCGCCGAAGTCCTCCGCCGCTTCGGGCACCTCGCTGGCCGCCGGCGAGATGCAGAGGAGGCCGAAGGCGCCTCGCCACCGGCGGCATCCCGGCGGCCGGCGCAGGCGGCGCATGGCTCGCAGCGCCGCGCGCCGCGAGCCGAAACGGTTTGAGCCGGACTGCGGAGTTGGCGGCGACCACGCCCGTGTAATTGGCAGTCCTCTCCGCGTCCGTGACCTCGAGGCCGTCCAGGAAGGAATCGGAGAATTTCCAACGGCACACACGGCGCTGCATGAATGCGTCCGAACTTAATCTCCTCTGCCGATGGCGTCGCGTCATGTTGCGCATGCTGATGTTATCATCTAATGTTGCTCGTCAGCGGGGGGGGCATCCACCGCCCCAACATACGAACACATTCCGGAACTTGCGTCATGCTTCCTAACTTTCGACACCCTCATGCTGCCTCATTAGCTGTCTGGTTGCGAATGACTTCGCGTCGAATTGGGAATCTAGTTACCTGCCTGAATATCCAACCGTTAACCTTTCCTGCTAATAAGAGAACTATGCAGCTAGCAATGGGACGGCTGACCCTGCGTGAGAAAGTACCTACTGACCTACATGCGGATGGCTGCTGATGCTGATGGAAGTGCTGATTGCGTTGGCAACTGCGGGACGCCCGACGGAGAAATGATAGGTGGGTAGTGAGCTGTGCTGTATGTACTTACGTACACGTAGAATATAAAGCTACATATACCTGCAGTTATGTATGCACATCTGCGATATGAACGGCTACATACAAATCAATATACATAAGCATGATTATCCTGTATAGTCGATCGACGTTACTACCAAGCAGACCTAGACCGGCATATATGCAAGTATCGTACAACGTAGGTTTCGTTGACTATGACACTATGTGGCACTCCTACGTTATGCAGTTATATACTGTCACGAACAGCATATGTGATGAGTATAACGAGCTATCTAGATGTTATGTATACTCGAATTTCGATAACAACCCACATAACTACCCAACCACGGAGCAACAACCGGGAAAACCACAACAAAACAAACCTCGGGACACCCCGTGAGACAACTCATGGGACACAACCCACAGGACAACCCACAAGACAACCTACGGAACAGTCCACAAAACAACCACGGAACAACCACAGGACAAAGCACGGAATAATCCACGAAACCACTCACAAAACAACCCACGGGACAACAAACACAGAACAATCCACGGGAGAAACCTACAGAACAACCCACGGAACAATCCGCGAGACCACCCACAAAGCAACCCACGGGACAACACACGGAACAATCCACGAGCGATCCGCGGGACAACCAACGGAACAACCCCACGGAACACGCATTGGACCAACATGGCAAACCGTCGGGACAACCCGTGGGATGACCCACGGGACGACCCACGGAACAACCACGAGACAACCACGGGACAACCCGCGAAACAGCTCACGGGACAACCGCAGGATAACCCCGCGGGCCCCCGCGACGCACGCAGAGATTTGTCTTGCCAGGCTTGGCCTTAGCCTCGGCCGACGCATCGCAAGCCCAGCTTCGCCTCGCCTGCACGCACGACACGGACCCAAAACGAAACCAAGACCGAATTCCTGGTTGGGGTCATTTCGCCATCACCCCTCACATCGTCGCCACTCCTCAACATCCGATTGTCGATTTCTCTGGTGCAGTTGTGGTTCATGGTCGCGACGACTTCCAAAGAACTTACTTTACACGCACCGCGCCCCAGCCGCCGCCGACGAATACGCTACTAACGCCGCTGACGACAACGCTTTTTGTACACACCACTCCCGTTGGACAACGCCCTCGCCGACAGTACTGCTCGTCACAGGTCTGGAACCAGTGTCAAACATCGGCCCCCAGACCTGTCTTCGCTCGAAGCGGATCCGGCCGCGGCAACGAAGGCGCCCACTGAACCCCAAGAAAACCCAGGAACCCGAAACTCGGAAAAGGGCCAGTGGCGGGTTGCGGTAATTCCGAACCAGGAAAATGTTTCATTTCTTGGGAGGCGCAACTTTACTTCCGCCAGCCTTCCGCCGCCTTCCGCCAGCGGGGCCGCCTTCGATTCACTTCGGCCGCCTTCCGCCGACCTCCCGCCGTTTGCCGCCGAGGAAGAGATGGCAATTCCTTCGATCCTCGAAGGCGAAGGCCTATCTGGAGCGCGGTGGTTTTTGGCCGTGTTCGGCCTTTGGGGGCCCTCGCCGGGCCTGGAGGCCGTCAGGTTGGAAAACCGTTCCCAGGGCAAGGGTGCGCTCAGGGGTAGAATCGCCGATGGGGCAAACAACCCTGGTCAAAAGCTTAGCGGTCGAGGGCCCTGGCTCGCCTGTGAAGGAGGCCGAGTCCCCGCTTCGATTTTTAGGCTTGCGTCCTACCGTGCCTCGCGAGGACACCCCGAAAGAACATTAAAAAACAACACACCGTTTGCAATCGTCCCTCACGGCGCCGACGGTAGGCGGTGCGCGCGCCCTTCCACTTGTCGGCAAGGCACAACTACTCGCCCATGCACTCCCTGTAAAGCCACAGCAGCAGCAGCAGCAGAGGGAGGGGCCGAAGAAAAGCAGAAAAGGGAAAGGCCCAGACACCCGCGACCCCTCGAAATCAAACGGGGTTGCCGTCAAAAGGCAAGCAGGCGCCAACAACGGGGGTCAATGACACCCCCTGTTCAAAAGACCCAAACTGGGGGACTACTAGGTCAAGTTTACACAGGGACCCCGCCCAAGAGAAGAAAAGAGGGAAAAACGCCCAGGACCCAACAACCGAAAACGGCCCCGAACTTTCGGAAGAAGGAGGGAGCAATTGAAAACGTCCCTCCTCATGGAAGAGGAGGGGCGGCCACGCCCGAAGGCAGCTTTAAGTGCTTCAGATGCACGAGCTCACCACGTGCAGAAGGTCCGACGTCTTTGACAGGTGAAGTACGACTTCAGCGGAAGTCGCCCCGCTGGTAAATCTATAGCTGAAGCGGGCACGTGAACAGCATCTTCGCGAAAAGGTTGCATTAACAAGTGACGAAGTCCATGGCTCAACATACAAAGGCGGGCATACTAATTTCAAGGAGAATCCAGCCTTAAAAGGAAAGAGCGACGAGAGATGCAACATCATGAGACAACGGAAGGGACCAACAGAAAACATGCGACACCAACAAAAGAAGTCCAAGGCCGCAGCCAAGCAGCTCGAGATGTGCAGACCCATCCTCGCCGCATCAGGTTTTCCTGGCGCACAAATGTCACACATGCCATCGCTCGGCCTCCGCGCCCAGGCTTGCGAGAGGTCTCAGGGCCAGCAAAGCCTGCCTCCGGTGATTATTCTGCTGTTGGCTCGAGGGCCCCGCGGGCGGCATCTCTTCAGGAGTGGGCGCGGGGCTGCCTGACGTGTGCTGCCAGGGCCTCGGAGTCGGACACCACTGCAAGCCGCGTGTCTGCCGAGTCTCTGACTCCTACCATATATTGCCAAGAGACAAGAGCAATACGTAATGCGTTGCATCTTGCGGTCGTCGGAACACGAACAAGCGCGGCACACTATAACGCCAAGTGCTGCGCTACCGAGACCTGCCACGAGCCGCACAAGCTCACACCTAACCACACCACACACAACACTTTACAGCTCCATGAAGACACCAGGCGTCACCGCGGGCGCAGCGCGGCACACGATCGTTGAGGCGCGCCAGAGCAGACTGATTCGCCATAGTGTCGGGCTTCCCTGCCGCAAGTACTTGAGCGTCAAGTTTCCCCGCCGCCACGGAGACAGACCTCGGCGAGCGCTTAGCGTCAGGTTCCCCTGCCGCGAAGTTAAGCAACCTCGAAGGGTGCTGAGCGTCGGGTTTCCCCAACGCAAGAGCACGCGCGCCCGCTTCCCCTCCCCCCGCGCCCCGCGCCCCTCTCCCCCCCTGGAAGGGGGGCAGCGTTGGATAGCCAATGGTGACTGCGAAGGCGGTAGCTTTGGCCGCCAGGGCACGCACGTTGCCGCGGGCCGGCTGGAGCGCCCTCGCGCTGAGACGTTGGAAGCCGACCGCTCGCGACCGCGAGCCGGCTGCGGCGGCGGTGTCCTACCCCCGTCTTTGTGGTCTAGAGCAGGACTGCCCGATTCTAGTGGGGAAAGGTCTCCCTTCGCGCTGTGCTCCGGGCCTGCAGGGCGCCGCTTCTCCCCGTTTGAGGGCTGAGGCGGACTGTGAGGTGCTTCGTCGCCAGGGCCAGCGCGGCTTCCTGGGGGCGAGCGTTCTGGGGTGTCACCCTTCTGCGGCCCCTTTGCGGGCCTGTTTCCGCTGCTGCCTACGTGTGCGAACGTGCATGTATCCCCGCGTTTGCAAACCCCGCCCTGGCGGTGCCCGCACGTCGACCCGCGTGTTTCGTTGCACCGTGGTCTGGGGCACTTGCCAGTGAAAGCAAACTCTTCGCAGAAGTTGAGAGCCCCCGACCTGTCAGTCGGCCCTGAAACCCTCAAATTAATGGAAGTGCTCGGGGTGATGCCGCGGGCAGTCCTGTGACGTACACGCACCTTTCTGGACCCAATCCCTGAGGACCCCTTTGCTTGCCGACGTGTCTGAGCGGCCCCTTCCCGCTAACGCCATTTCCATGCGTGCTGTTAGCAGGCGCTGTCTCTCAAGGAGTTTGGTGCACTTGTCGTACAGCCGTAGCCTTTGTTTGGGTCGCCTCTGTCCATCCTGTGATTTGCCCCCACATCATACTCGAAGTCACGATGCCTTTCTTTCTGCGTTCTGCAAAATTCAAGGATGGACGACTCAGGTGGGGCTTTCATGCCCAGGAGAGTGTAGCCCCAATCCTCCATGTACTTGCTGAGGCTGTTGTCCTTCACTTTGACAGCGTTGGCGCGGGCGACTTCAAAGAAGAAGCCGTATGCTTCTGCCCGTCTCTACCAATCAGAGATCATAAAATGGGTTTGTCGTCCTTTGGCGAACTGGCGGCCTTTGGTCTTAGCTCTTCCTTCCGTGTGTTGACACTCCTTCTGGCGCCATCATGTCTGAGGATGTTGCTGCGTTCTGTGGCGATGTTCATATCACGTGTTTGGTTCTCGCCACTGTCCGCGAACGATTCATATATTGATACACGATCCTCAATCATACGGAGCCGCGTGAAATACTTATCTGGTGTACCTGAGATAGAGCTCGTCGTCTCATACACTGCCCACTTCTACAGCAGGATTTATGGTGCAGCAGGTCGGCATCTTTATTCAACCTGTTCGGCCTCTTTATATCTGGTTTTGTTTAGCAGTGCCCCAAGCGGACACGCGACCCTCTGAAACGCAGACGAGGTTACCGTCAGAAGGACGGCAGGCGCCAAGAACGAGGGGTCAAGAACAAAAGGTCGGGACTTCTGGGGACCCCGTGCCGGAAGAATATCAGGACATCGCATGTCTGGGGTCCCCCGACCTATCGACCACTTCCTCGGGACCGGCTTTTCATCCCGAGCCGTTTTCTGACGGTCCCGAACCCTGGTCTGAAGGGCCCCGAGGGGCCGAACACGAGGAAAGACCTTCGTCTCGATCTTCGTTCGAAGCGCCGGATGTCTGGACAGCGGGGGGGGCCAAAGACGGAGGGGGGGGCTCTGGGACCCCCCCCCCTTGGCTTCGAGGAGGCCGCCGCCCCCCCGCGCCCCGTGCCTCTCCGGCGAGCGCCTCTCCTCCCCAGACTCCCGAGGTCACGATTTTCTCATGCGAAGTCCCCCCGGAGGCTAGGCTTCGCCCCGAGCCGTTCTGCGGCGGTCCCGAGGGCCGGGAAGGGCCCCGAGAGGCCGAGCCCAGCAGAAGACCTCCCGTCGAGAATGTTTGTTTTGTCAAGTGGCCGGCTGGGCTAACGTCACCACACCAATAAATATCACGTTTAGCCGCGAAGGCCTGTTCCTATCGAGACGATTTTTGCTTCACGCTTGGGCGCTTGTGCGCTTGGAGCGGAGAGGCCAGAACCACCACCGTAACGCGAAAGCCGGTTGCACTTGAAAGCACTTGAGACGACCTCCCGTCGAGATTGCTTCATGACCCGAGGGGGCCTGGTCCGCGAGCCCCGTGCCGGCCCCGCGCGCCGCCGCCGAAGGGCAGACGCACATCCGCGCGGGGGGGGCTGCGCGCTGCGCCTCCCCGCCGGGCGTCAATTCTTTAGCCGTACTGTGCATTCCTTCGTGAGCGCCCTGGTGGTGCCATCACTCGATGATCCTTAGGGCGCGTGTTAGCCCAAAGCGTGCGCGTGTGCATGTGTGTGTGTGTGTGTGGGTTAGTGTGTGTGTGTGTGGGTTAGTGTGTGAGGGTTAGTGTGTGTGTGTGTGGGTTAGTGTGTGAGTGTGTGTCTGTGGGTTAGTGTGTGAGTGTGTGTGTGTGGGTTAGTGTGTGTGTGAGTGCGTGTGTGTGTGTGTATGTGTGTGTGCGTGTGCGTGCTGCGTGCGTGCGTGCGTGCGTGCGTGCGTGCGTGCGTGCGTGCGTGTGCGTGTGCGTGTGCGTGTGCGTGTGCGTGTGCGTGTGCGTGTGCGTGTGCGTGTGGGTGCGTGCGTGCGTGCGTGCGTGCGTGCGCGTGCGTGCGTGCGTGCGCGTGCGTGTGCGTGCGTGCGTGCGTGCGTGCGTAGGTGCGTGCGCGCGCGCGCGCGTGCGTGCGTGCGTGCGTGCGTGCGTGCGTGCGTGCGTGCGTGCGTGCGTGCGTGCGTGCGTGCGTGCGTGCGTGCGTGCGTGCGTGCGTGCGTGCGTGCGTGCGTGCGTGCGTGCGTGCGTGCGTGCGTGCGTGCGTGCGTGCGTGCGTGCGTGCGTGCGTGCGTGCGTGCGTGCGTGCGTGCGTGCGTGCGTGTGTGTGTGTGTGTGTGTGCCCGTGCGTGCGTGCGTGCGTGCGTGCGTGCGTGCGTGCGTGCGTGCGTGCGTGCGTGCGTACGCGCGCGCGGGTGCGGGTGCGGGTGCGCGCGCGTGTGTGTGTATGTGTGTGCGCGTGCGTTTGCGCGTGCGTGTGTGTGTGGGTGCGTGCGTAGGTGCCTGCGTGCGTGCGTGCGTCTGTGTGCATGTGCGCATGTGTGTATTACTCCGCTCGGCTCCACCGATAGATAGCAAGCAGCCTTTCTCGAGCCTTGGAGCTGTGACCGAGCACTGGCTCCGACCATCAAGAGGGGGCGGGCAGGTTCGAATTACTTGCGATAAGTAACGGGGTAAAGCTCCATTTGTTTTGAAAACGTGCGATTAGCGCGTGCCCGCGGTGAGCGTTTTTTTTTTATTCGGCGTTTCGACATTGGGCGGAAGGGGAGGGGGGTCTGGCTCTGGACCTCTGCTCAAAGCGCCTGTTTGCAGCAGTGCGCCCATTATGGGGGAGGCTCCACCTTCTCGAAAAAGGCGCCAAAAACAGCAGAGATCTACTCCAGGGGGGGGGGGGGGAGGGGTTGGTGCGAGGGCCCGCGCCGATCGGCAAAACAACGAATAAAAAACGACCACGAGCCTTTCGTCCGACGCCATGATTGTTTCATAGCTGGCGCTGCGGCCGCCCCCGGGGCAGCGCCTTCCGCCCCGCCGCCGCCATCCCCGGCCATGGCCGCCGGCGAGCCGCCCCGGGCCCCAGGCGCCGCGCGCGCCCGCCCTGCGGCGTCGTCGTCGGCGTCGTCGTCGTCGTCGCCGGCGGCGTCGGCATCGTCGGCGTCGTCGTCGTCGTTGTCGTCGTCGTCGATGTCGTCGTCGTCGGCGTCGGCATTGGCGTCGGCGTCGTCGCCGTTATCGTCGTCGTCGTCGTCGTCGTCGTCGTCGTCGGCGTCGGCGTCGGCGTCGGCGTCGGCGTCGGTCGGCGTCGTCGTCGATGTCGTCGCCGTAAGCGTCGGCGTCGGCGTCGGCGTCGTCGTCGACGGCCGTCGTCGTCGTCGTCGTCTGAGGTTCTCGGCAATCTTTGGCGGTTTGGGAGAAATGTTGGCTCCCGAGGGGGCCTCCGCGAAAGGCTGCAGGGGATTCTGGAGACCACCGAACGCTCAGTGGACACACACGTCAGGAAGTCTTGCTGCAAGAGGTGCAGGGGCACATCGTTCGGTCGATCTTGGGCTTCGCGGGAAGCCCATGAGCTCTGCTGGGTACCCTGGGGTCGTTGGAGAATAGGAAGCCTCTGTGGGGCACCTGCTGGCAGGCTGGTTCCTTACTTGGCATGCCTACTGTGGTCGTCGTCGAGAATCGAGAGCCCAATCCGCTGGCCTTGGGGCATTTCTGGACTCAAGAGGCCTCCGTGTCGTAGACGTCGTGGTGAGCGTCGCCGTCTGCCTCGGCGCCTTCGTCCCCGTGATTCTCGTGGCGGTCGTGGCCGGGGTCGAAGTTTGAATCGTCGTCGTCGGCGAAGACCGAAGTCTGAAGACCAAGGTTTCTGAAGTTTTGAGAATTGTTCTAATCTCTAGAGGCCTCTGTAGCGCCATCGTAGTGGTGAGTGTCGGAGTCAGTGTCGGCGTCTTCGTCGTCATCGGTGGTCATCGGCGTCGGCGGGGTGGACAGCGGCCAAGACGGCGGCGCCGTCGTGTCGAGGACCAGGCACCGAACCTCGAGGTGATAGGAAGGTTGTGGAAGTTGTTCTGGTCTCCGGAGGCCTCCGTGGCGTCGTCGTATGCGTCGGCGTCTTCGTGGTGGACGTCGTCGGCGTCGGCAGCATCGGAGTCGTCGTCGGAGTCGGCAGCGGCGTCGTCGGCGTCGGTCGCCTTCGTCGCAGTCGTCGAAGAGCTCGCTCGACTTCGAGTCCAATGGCCCGAGGTGCACAAACAAATGACTTGCGTATAGTGCTGCACAGTGGAGAAGGACGCTGGCGACGAAGACGACGACGACGACGAGGACAACGACAACGATGAGCAACAAGGAAGAGGAGGAGGATTCGGATGGATTGAAACGATGTCCGCTTGTGGGGGGCCTCTGGGGGACCCTCGTCGCTACGGCTGGGTCCACCTCGACATCCTGGCTGGAACGTATTCCAGGAAAGATCGGAAGGCCGACTGTGAATGGAAGTGAAGTGGAGCAGCAGCAGGAGAAGGTTGAGGAGGAGGAGGAGGAGGAGAAGGAAGGACAAGGTTATCGGAGTTTTCTGCAGAGGCATTGAAGATTTCGGGGCCTTGATAATTTCCCAGAACGTGATCCCGGAGTCGTCCCGACCAGCCGCAGGAGGCCCGACGCACCGCCCGAAACCCCACAAGAAAACGGGGGGCCTCATATGCAGGCGCCGTGAGAAAATCTGACAACCCTGTCGGCATGTGCGAGGGGCTTGTCCCTTCCCTTTGATCCCCCCCCTCGGGGGGGAGGAGGGTCCTTTGCGGGGTCCAGGGGGGGTCGCCACCCTGCTACGACTCCTCCCTGGGGGGTCCCGGGCCCCCAAAAAGCCCAAGGACGGGCCAAGAGTGCTCCAAGAGGCCCCCAAGACGGTCCAAGAAGGCCCAGAATCGCCGAAGGATCTGTCCAAGATGCGTTGGCGGCCTCCAGACGGCCGATGGCCCCTGCAAGACGCTCCAACGCTCCAAAAGGCCTCCAAGAGCACTCCCAAACAGGCCCCAAGAGGCAGAATTCATCAACTTCCCTGAATTAAGCTCTACAAGCTCTAGAACAATTTTGGAGTTCTCGCCTCTTCCGCTTCCCGACGCTCCAAGACGGCCCAAGAGGCAACCAAGATCGCCCCAAGACGGCCGCGGAGAACTGCGGTGGGGCGGCCTCCAAGATAGGCCAAGAGGCACCCACGACGGCTCCAAGAGGGTGCCCAGACGGGAGACCCGAACGGACTTCTCGAGCCCTCGCCCCCGAAAAGCTCTCAGGAGGCCCCGAACGGCTGCCAAGACGCCCTCAAGAAACCCCCAGGAAGCCCCTGGAGGCCCCACCAAGGCCCCCAAGAGCCCGTCCAAGAGTCTCCCAACACGCCTCCAAACTGCCCACCAGAGGCTCCCGGAAGCGCTCCAAAGCGACCCCGACAAGCATCCCCTCCTGCCCCTGCTCCTCACCCTCCTCCTCCTCCTCCTCCTGTTCCACCGCCTCGTTTTCATCGTCCTCCACATGCTTACTGCCCTTCTCGACCTCCACCTGCCCCAACTTCCCCTCCCCATCCTCCTCCGCAAGCTCTTCCTCCTCCTCCCCCTCCTGCTCCACCGCGTCGTCTTCTTCCTTCTCCTCCTCCTCCTCCTCCTCCTCCTCCTCCTCCTCCTCCTCCTCCTCCTCCTCCTCCTCCTCCTCCTCCTCCCCCTCCTGCTGACGCCTCAAATATTCCGCCCCCCTCCGCCGCGCCCACGCGGGCGCGCCGCCGAAAGATTTCCACCACCACCACCACCAAAATCCAGGATCATCCTCCCTCGGTGGTTTCACCCCCCTGTTTTGGTGTCGGTGCCCAGTTCCAAACCTTACAGAGCAAACGCTGCCCTCCGAGAAATTGAACATGTTTCAGGGGTTGGAGGGCTCAGTGTAAACTCCATGTGGGCTCAGGGAGCCTGGTTCCAAGGCTCAGGGTGAAATCCAGATGGGCTTTTGCACCTCGGGAATCAAGCCGTCTTGTGATTCACCTTTTGCAGACTCAGGCCTTGAAAATCCATCGAAACGGCATTTCAGATTTCACCCTTTGCCCCCCACCCACAGAAAATGCTCGAGAAATGCAATTTTGATGTTCAGTGCCGCGTTTCTGGAGCGGGCCGGGCGGGCCCTCGAGGAGTCAGAGGAGGAGTATGTACCAACACTGCTGCCCCTCCTTCGTTTTGGCATTCTTTTGCGTCTCCCGGGAAGCCCCTCGTCGCCACGGCTGGACTTCGGCCCTGGTCGGAACGCACCCAGGGAGGGGGTCCAGGGAGTAGCGTCGAACGGGGCTAGGACGAGGATAAGCCCGTTCCAGAGCATTCCGGAACGCTCTCAGAGCCTTCCGGAGTTCTCTGAGAAGGCCGCGGCGCCCGAGACATCCTCCAGAGCCGCGGGATCTCAGAGGCTCTCGACTTATCCTCACCTGATGTTGTCCTCGCCCTGGCTTCGTCTCACAGCGGCATCGGCTCCTGCTGTTTCCCCACGGAGGGGCCTCGCCTGCGGCGCGTCTCGCCCTCGGCGGAAAAGGGCGGCGGCAGGAGAACAGCACGGTGGTGGCATTGGATAAGGAAGCATTGGGCAAGGAATCCAGGGTCTGGAAGCCAGTGGAAAGCCAATCGTGGATTGGCCATGGTTCTCACCGCCGCCTTCGTCAGATAAGGAACCCTCGAGGGTCTGAAGCCTCCTGGGCACGTTCCTTAACCAACGCCCACCATCACCAAGATCGGGCTAGACGTCCCTCGGCTGCACGGTTTCCCCTGGGGCCGTAGGCGACCCGAGGAGGGGGAGGAGGAAGGGGAGGAGGAGGAGGAGGAGGAAGAGGAGGAGGAGGAGGAGGAGGAGGAGGAGGAGGAGAAGGTGGAGGAGAAGGTGGAGGAGAAGGTGGAGGAGATGGAGGAGGGGGGGAGGAGGAGGAGGAGGAGATGGAGGAGATAAGGAGGAGACCAGGAGGAGGAGGAGGAGGAGGAGGAGGAGAAGGAGGAGGAGGAGGAGGAGATGATGATGATGATGAGGAGGAGGAGGAGGAGGAGGAGGAGGAGGCGAAGGACGGGTCGCCTAAGCCTTTCGGAAAAAAAAAACCTCCATCCCTCGGCGGATGCACACCGCCGACATGAATCTTGGTGCCGGCCTGTAGGCCTCGATTGCTTCCGCCGCACCCTGCCTGCCCCACCGCCCGCCGCCCGCGGTGCCGCCCTCGCTCCGTGCTCGGGGCCGCCCCTCCGCCGAGGAGCCGAGGCCAGCTCCTCTCGACGGCGCGCCACGGCGGGGGAGGGGGAGAGGGCCTTGCGGTCAACCCGTACAGTCATCGGCCTGACCTATGGAAAGATAAATAAGGAACGAAGCCCCTTCTTCCAAGGAGTAACGCATAAGGAGCGATATATATAAGAATAATAATAATAATGATGATGATAATAATAATAACAACAACAACACCAACAACAACCACAACAACAACAATAACAATAATAATAATAATAATAATAATAATGATAATAATAATAATGATAGTAATAATAATAAAAAATAATGGTAATAATATTAATAAGAATAATAATACTAATACTAATAATAATAATAATAATAATAATAATAATGACGCATAAGGAAACATACGTGACGCATGCAAGCCTAAGGAACGACCGAGCTCCTTTTGAAAAGTAAGTGTTCCTAATTCAAGCCGCCCACTGTAGCAGAAGGATGCGCGGTAAGGATGCAAGGGCCTCGGAGGCTCATGCGAACGCTTTTTTCGAGCGAGGTTGGCCAGTGCAAGTCGCCAAGGATGGGCCGAGGGGCAAGGATGCAAGGGTACCCTTGGGAAGGTTGCTCATCCTTCCTGTGCGGATTGACTGGAAGAGGCAACTACTGGGAGGTCTTCGTCGGAAGGATTCAGGAGGAAAAGACAAACACAGGACGAGGATCAATTCGGGTGCGGACGAATCGAAGATCTCTGAGATCGGGCGGCCCTGGAGGATGTCTCGGGCGCCGCGGCCTTCTCAGAGCGTTCCGGAAGGCTCTGAGAGCGGTCCGGAACGCTCTGGAACGGACTTATCCTCGTCCTAGCCACGTCCGGTTAAGCCCCCTTGGGGGGCTGTTACGCCGGATTTGGCCGCGGATTCAACGGGATTAAACCGGATTGGGCGGGATTCAACCGGAGTAAGCCGGATTTCGGACCGGGGCAAATTCAGAATTTGACCACCCATGAGCTGCAGCCGAAAAGGCCTTCTCGGAAGGCGGCGGGGCTTCACAGAAGCCCTCGCGCCTTCTGACAAGTTTTGTGCCGCCGGGGAAGACTCAGAACACTTCTCCGAAGGCCCGAGGCCCTCCGAGCCTGATCAGTAGGCCCGCCCCTCCTCACTTCCCACCTGGGCTCGCCGCCGACAGCTCCTCGATCCCTCGCGGGCGAGGCCTTTTTGTTGGAGGGAACACCCCGCGAGGTCTCTCGAGGCTGCCTGGCCTGCACCGCAGCAAGCAGGGCGCGCTAGTCAAAGTCGGCGCGCTCCCAGCGATCGTGCGGCGCACGCGGCGTAATACCCGGCGCTGATATTTACAAAGACGCCTCCCCGCGGAAGAGATTCGAGGATCCTCAGAAAGTGTGTCAGCGCCAGCGTGTGCCTGCCCACCGAAGCTTCTCCTACAACGCAGGCGGTGCGACGAGGCCCGGCACACTTGCTGTCGGTGGAGACGCGCGGGATAAAGGCACACGCACACACAAACACGCACACACACACACACGCACACACACACGCACGCATTGGGCTAACACACGTCCTAAGGATCATCGAGTGATGGCACCACCGGGGCACTCACGAATGAGTGCACGGTGTGACTAAAAAGTTGACGGACGCCCAGCGGGGGGGCGCAGCGCGCACTCCCCCGCGATCGGAAATGCGTCTGCCCTTCGGCGGCGCGCGGGGCCTGCACGGGGCTCACGGCCCAGACCCCCTCGGGTCATGAAGCAATCACGACGGGAGGTCTTCTGCTATGCTCGGTCTCTCGGGGCCCTTCCAGGCCCTCAGGAAGAACGGCTCGGGATGCAAAGCCGGTCCCCGGGGAATGGGTCGGCCGAGTCGACCTCGTGGATCTCGGAGCCTCGCAGAAGCCGGAGGAGGAGGAGGAGGGGGAGGAGGAGGAGGAGGAGGAGGAGGAGGACGAGGAGGATGAGCAATAATAATAACTAATAAGAAGAAGACGAAGAGGAAGAGGAGGACGAAGAGGAAGAGGAGAGAACCAGACCTGTGAGGTCGACGCTATGAGAGGGGAGGCGCTCGCCATGAGAGGGGCGGGGCGCGGGGGGGCGGCGCGGCCTCCTCGAAGCCCAAGGGGGTCTTCCCAGAGCCCCCCCCCCCCTCCGTCCCTGGGCCTCCCCCACTCGCCCCAGACACCTGGCGCCTCGAACAAGAATCGAGACGAAGGTCTTTCCTACTCTCGGGGCCCCTGTGGACCGCGCCTCGGGACCCTCCAGAGGCAGCACGGGAGGAGAAGCACTGGCCCCGGGGAAGCGGGCGAGAGAGGTCGGGCAACCGCGCCCCGACAACGTCGGGACACCGAGGCGCCGGATGTCTGGGGAGAGGCCGTCTCGGACGCCCCCCCCCCCTGCCTCTCCCCCCCCCTCCTCGGAAGTCCCCCCCCCCCCCCGCGCTGCCCCTCTCAGAGGGCCGCCGCCCCGTCGCCCCTCCCTCCCACGGCCTCCCACGGCCCGAGGTCTCCTGAGCCTCGCGAGGCCCCGGACCCCTCGGCCCGGCTTCCTCGGGCGCGCCCTCTCGTCTCGAGAGCCACCTTCTGACAACACCGCTGGGGCCCGAGCGCGGCCTCTGGGGGCCGGACGCCCACGATGGCGAATCCGCACGTTCCTGGGCGGGGTGGGGCTATCAGGCCCCTATCGGCGATCAATGGGCGATTGTGGGTCGATGCGTCCCCCCCCCCGTGCCGTTCCCCCCGTATCGTTGCTCCTGTCAGCACCCCAAGGCCCGAGCCCAGCCTCCGGGGTGCCCAAAAGAGTATACCAGACCCGACATGCCCGAGCCTCTGGAAGTCTGGGCTCGGGCGTGCCGCGGAGGTGAGCGACAAAAATCAAAGGTTTCCCTGAGATCCGGGCGTTGCATGTTCTTCACACCGGGCGTTTTCGTCCATTTTATGCCCCCGGGACCATCACAGATCGACCCGGTTCGGACAATGGGACAGAAAGATGGGGTCCAGTGCTTTGGTCGTGATTTCTCGCCATGCTGTTTCGCAGCGTGGGACCTCAGGGTGTAAGCGAGAGGACATAGCCATGACGACCTTCCGCCGCGACTTACGTGGGCCGCCAGCGCGGCATGCCGCATTGGAAACGAGGGCGCTGACGCGCGACCTTCCGCGGTCAGCTGACGCGCGAATGACAGCGCACTCGACCCCGCTTTCTTAAACTGCCCATGCCGGAACAGCACAGCCCCCGCACGGCGGAGTGCGACACGCGGCCGCAACTCCCCGATGATCCGAGACGCTGCGAATAAATTGCAGCATGACGAAAAGTCACGACTGGGGCCTTCGACTTAGGTCTGGCGTGTCCCACTACAGGCGGCTTTCGGACGATAAATACAAAATACCCAAAAACTATTCAAACATATTTTCAAAACATATATATATACAAATCGTCCCCATGCTATTTTCACTATTTCTGAATACTCCTCCTGTAGAGGGACAGGCCCGACTTAACCTTAGACCCTATATTTCTGAACAACTTGTCCAGCCGAATCGATCTGTGATGGTCCCGGGACCAGAAAGCAGGCGAGACCGCCCGGTGCGAAAATCTGCGAACCCAGGCATGCGATGTCTTGATGTCTTGAGCACGTGGGCCCCCAAAATCGGGGATCGACTGACCTGGGTCAATCCAGAACCGTGCCAGTCAGGCTTTGCAGGATCCTGCGCTCAAGCCCAGATCAATGCACACCTGGCTCTACCAGATCATGCAAGATCTGGCGCTCTGACTGACCCCCGTTTGCCTTGACCCCCGTCTCAAGGCTCCCGACCAAATGTCTCGACCCACTCCCGGGGAACAGCTCTGCATTCCGAGCCGTTCCTGAGCGGCCCCAGGGCCCCCAGAGGCCGAAACTAGCCGAAAGCCGTCCGCCGCGATTGTTTCACGACGCGAGCTTGTCTGAGCATCGTTTTAACTTACCCCCACAGCCAACCCGTGTAATAAGGATGCGCGGTAAGGAAGCAAGGGCCTTGGAGGCCGATGTGAACGTTTTTCGAACGAGGTCAGCAAAAGTCGCTGAGGATGGGCCGAAGGGGCATGGGTGCAAGGGTAGCCTTGGAAGGTTGCTCATCCTTACTATGCGGGTTGACAATATCCCCATGGCGTGGCCTGGGCCCCGCTGGCCGATTTACCCCCCCGAGATGGGGATATCGGCCGCCTCCTTAGGACTTCGAGGGGTAATTATGTCCCCAGGGGTGCTGAGATGGTGGGGGTCCGGATATGGGGCTGGAGATGGGGGCAGGGGCCGGCCAAATGATACCGATTGTCTGGGGCGCCCGAACCTCAGTTGGGCGCCCGAGATATCTGGGGTAACTCGGGCCCGGGCTAACTCGGGCTTGGGTTCCCCCCCTGACCCGAATTACCCCTGAAAATGTGAAGCTCTGGACGCCCGAATTATCCGGGGTAGCTCGGGCCTGGGGCAACTCGGGCTCGGATTCCCGAAAAACGAACCCGAGTTAGCCCTGACCCGAGTCACTCCTGATGATTCGGGGCTCTGACTCAGGCTCCGCCCGTCCGGTGGTACGGGCCCACGCCCGCCGCGAGCGCCTGGGCGCAACCCGCCGCGGCTCAGTGGCCCACCGCGACCACGGTCGCGCCCTTCCCGGCCGCCGCGCGGGCGAGAGAGAGCCGGGCGGCCCACGCTCCCCTGGCGGCCAGCTCCGACCTCAGTGGGCCCCGGAAACGGAAGGGCCGTTTCTCTCAAGCCCAGACACCCAGCGTCTCGAACAAATCGAGGCGAAGGGTGTTCATCGCCTTTCGGCCTCTCGAGGCCCTCACTGGGACTCGGCACTGCCAAAATACGACTCGGGATGAAAAAACGGTCCCAGGGAAAGGGACGAGAGGTCGGGGGCCCGAGTCTCGAAAAGCTCGAGACGCGGGATGTCTTGGGTTTCTGTTTTACCGATAGATTGCAAATTTTGGCGCCGTTTTCTTCCACTTCGGTCGCCGTTGTTTCTCCGGCTCCGGTTCCGGTTCCAATCCCGGCGCCGTTTGAGTTTCCTGTTTCTGGGAGCAGCTATTACCGCTTTCATATTATAGTGGCAGTCTTGTGAAAAATGACAACAAACAAACCGGCCCAGCCGCTTCCTTAGTCCAATAAGGCTGCGACGCGCTGGACAAGAGGCCCGTCGCGAGGGCGGTCGTCTCCTCGGGGGGGTCAACTTTGGTTAGCGCCAGAAGCTCTCCGAGCTTCCCCTTTCATTGGCTCTCGTTTCGAGCTGTTCTTGCCACGATCGCGGAGCCCTCGAGACTGTTTCCGCGTTCTGCGTTTGTTCGGAAAGACTGTCAGAGCTCCCGCGAATGGACAAGCGCGTTTCACTACTCGCAAAGTAACTACTCGCAAATGGCCGGATCCGCCGCGGGGGATTTACGATACATTACATAGAGGAAAACCATTTTTCTCGGACGTTTGCGAGTAGGCACTTTGCGACTAGGGGAACGTGCCTGGTGAACAAAACTCGTGTAGTCCAAAATCCAGATGGGGGCGAGCATACCTGTCGATGCCGGTACCATTCTCTCGTTTTCGCCCCCCTTTGGGGGGCCTCCTGGGGAGGGGGTGGGGCCCTTCTCGCCACGGCTGGGCTCGCCTGGGGATGTTTGTCCAATCACACACACACACCTTTGGGAGCGGTCTGGGGAGTAGCGGTGCTTATCGGCATCGTTCTCTGGACCCTGCTGGGCACACGCAAGGAGTGACCCTGCGCAGGCCAGAGTGGCCTTTGGTGCACGGCTTCAGGAGGGCTTGCGGATGGGATTAACCCAAGCGAGCAAGCTGCTGCTATCGCATCGCACTCAGCAATCGGGGGACCCTGGAGGCCCCGTAAACTAGAACTTTGATAGACCAAGACGCCGGCACGCCCAAGAAAACCGCAGCCGGGGTCGCGACATTCTCCAACCCCAAACATCCGACGATGTGGTTTGTTCAATCCGCACCCCCAAACCGCCCGACCACCTCCCCGGGACGAATTCCTCATCCCGGACATGTTCTTGATGGCACCATGGGGGGCGAAACGCCCCTGGAGATCGAAGTCAAAGAAAAACATTGGGATTGTAAAGACAATCCTTCGGAGGCCTGGGTCCTTCGTCCTTCCCGCTGGCTCGTTAGGCAAGAACGCAATCATGATACCCGTCATCCTGAATGGTTCTTGACGGCCCCAGGGCCTGGAAAGGGCCCCCAGAGGCCGATTATATACGTAGCACCCCGCAGATGCGGATAAGAGTGAGGGGGCGGTGTGGACGTGGGCAGTTTGCGAAACTCTGCAGAAGCCCGCCGCAGGCGCCAAAGTTTCACTAATTATACAACGAGCCCGCCGCAGGCGCCGATTTTTCGTTAAACCAATGTGGCTAGGTCGCGGGTGGGTCGCAAATGGGTCGCGAGTGGGTCGCTGTTGGGTCGCAGGTGTAGAGGGCAGAAAATCCACCCCATAAGAATCACCCCGACAAGCGAATCCGTTCAGTAAGCGCCCACACACAGGATGAATCGAAAAGGGCAGGGCTGTTTAGTGAACGCCCAGGGCCGTTTAGTACACGTCAATTGTCGAGTCCGGGTGGTTTTTCCTCCCTTGAAGGTGGGTCGCGGGGTGGGTTGCGGGTGGGTCGCGGGGTGGGTCGCGGGTGGGTCGCGGATGGGTCGCGGGGGTGGGTCGCGGGGGGGTCGCGGGAAGGGTCGCGGGGTGGGTCGCGGGTGGGTCGCGGGTGGGACGACGACAACAACAAGCAACAACAACAACAACAACAACAACAACAACAACAACAACAACAACAACAACAACAACAGCAGCAGCAGCAGCAACAACAACAACAACACCACCACCACCACCACCAACAACAACAACAACTACAATAATTTTAAGACTGTTCGCCCTTATATGCTCGAGTGCCCAATAACGCGTATTTCCGAAACCCTCGATACCCGCCCTCTTCGTCTTCGATCGAACCCCTTTTGGGGGGTATACCTTTCTTCCCTGCAGGCTGGGCCCCGGCAAGCGGCGGGGCGGCCGCGGACCGTCGGCCTGGCCAGCGGCAGCGCTGATCGGCGGGGCGGCCGCGGACCGTCGACCCGACCCCAAGAGGGACGGACAGGGACACGACGGACGACGACGACGACGACGACGACGACGACGACGACGACGACGACGACGACGTCGAAGACGACGGCGACGACGACGGCGACGACGAGCGAAAGCGAGAGCGAGAGAGAACGACAGCAGGGCCACGAAGGGCACGAAGTAGGCCACGAAGGGCGACAGCGGGGACACGAATGGAATGCGTATGGGGCCACGAAGAGCGCGAACGAGCGGGGGCCACGAAGTGCAGATAATGCGGGGCCACAGAAGGCAACTATGGGGTCACTGAGGGTAGCAACTGGGCCACGTAGGACAGTGAGGGGGACACAAATGGCGACAGCGGGGCCACGAAGGGCATGCACGTGGGGCCACAACGGGCGCGACTCCTGTGTGCCTGTCGGGAGCGCGGCGCTTGGGCAAATTGCAGGAAATTCCCACGCAAGGCCATTCTTCAGTAAGTTGCAAGCAAGTCTCCAGCGAGAGCGCGACTCCAGAGCGCCGGGAGAGCGATTCTTTACTAAATTGTAAGGAGGTCCCAAGCAAGAGCGCGATTCCTGCATAAAATGCGAGGAAGTCTCGGGCGGGAGCGGGGGTCCTGGCAAAATTGTAAGGAAGTCTCAGGCGGGAACCGTTGTTGTTGTAACCCGGGGGCCAGGGGCCCAGTTTGACCAGGAAGACTTTCCTTGTCAAAAGACAGGGTGCCAGCGTCGAGGGGCACACTTTGATTGAAAAAACAGTATGCGCCGGTGGGGGGGATCAACAATAATTACTCTTCAGAAATGAGAACTCAACAACATCAACAGCAACAGCAACAGCAACAGCAACAACAGCAACAACTCAACAAGCAGAACTTTCACCACGAATTTCGTGTTCAGCCACGCACGCAGGGACAATGAATGACCGTTCGGCCCCCTCACTCTGATATATATATATATACACACACATACATCGAACAAAAACGTTTGTGATGTTTTCATGGCTCGAAATGGTTTGGGTCTTGCGAGCGGCTGGCCCCTCTCCGCAACGCTGTCCGCCGTGCGGCCGGCAGCCCCCTCCAGCCTAGCGCGCAGCGCCTCTAGGCGGCCGCGCCCGCCTCCTGCGCGCCGGGAAGCGCCCCCCCCCTCCTCTTCCTCCTCCTCCTCCTCTTTTTCCTCCTCCCTCCTCCTCCTCCTCGTCCTCCTCCTCCTCTTGGTTCCTGGTTCCTGGTGGCTCGAGTATCTGTCAGACGCAGCCATCCCCCCCAAGGCCACTTGGCCGTGGATGTGTGTGTGTGATCACATGGTCACACGGAATACATGTAAAGAACATGGGAAATAAGCAACGTGGCATACCCCCAGGGGCAAGGCAACTGGGTCTTGCAGCCCACAAGGAGGGGGGAGGAAAGGAGGAAGGAAAGGCACACACACTTTTTTGGTCGGCGGGGCGAGAGCGAACCTCTTCCGCTAAAAGCTAGGCGGGCTACGCGCAGCTTCAATTAATGAGACAGGGCACAGGAAGGCGGGGCCTCAGGCGGCCGGAGCAGGTGGAGCCCAGGGTGCAGGCGGTGCCGAAGAGCTTGCACAGGAGAAGGCCGCGGACGAGGACCGGGGGCGAAGACCTGGAAGGTGATGGAGATGGTGTAGCCGCCAGCGGCACGTCGCGAACACCAACCTCAAGCGCAGCGGGGGAGGACGCGCCATTTGACCAGGTCGACGCCCACGAGGGAGAAGAGCACCACGAAGGCGATGAGCAACGTTGTGCCACCAGCGAAAAAGGAAAGGCACACACACACACACACACACACACGTCAAGATCCCCCCACGCAATGGTCTGAATATCCACTTTCCCGAAAGATCCGTTCGTTTCAAGTTCCATGAATCTTGAAGGGACAGCCTCCGTCTCCAAGACACCCTGCACTCAACAGCTTCCGTCTCCAAGACAACACCCAATACTCAACAAGCTCCCGCTGCAAGAGAGAATCCGTAAGGAATCGATTCACGTCCCGATCCGCAGGCCTGCCGCCCGCCGGCCGGCCGGCCGGCCGCCTGCCGCCCGACCGCCCGCCTTCCGTGTAGCATGCACCACCCTGTATTCAACAGCCTCCGTCTCCAAAACAACACCCCGTAGTCGACAGCCTCCGCCTCCAAGACAACACCCAGTACCCAACAGGCTCCCGCTGCAAGAGAGAATCCTTAAGGAATCGATTCAAATCCCGACCAACCCGCCCGCCCGCCCGCCGGCTGGCCGGCCCGCCCGCCCGCCGCCCGCCCTCTCGCCTTACGTGTAGCATGCACCACCCTGTACTCAACAGCCTCCCTCCAAGACAGCACCCTGTGGTCAACAGCCTCCGTCTCCAAAACAACACCCAGTACTCAACAGGCTCCCGCTGCAAGAGAGAATCCTTAAGGAGCCTATTAAAATCCCGACCCGCCCGCCCACCCGCCCGCCCGCCGCCCGCCCGCCCCCGGCCGCCCGCCCGCCCGCCTCCCGTGTAGCATGCACCATCCTGTACTCAACAGCCTCCGTCTCCAAGACAACACCTTGCCCTCAACAACCCCCGTCTCCAAGACAACACCCAATACTCAACAACCTCTCACTGCAAGATAGAATATTTCAGGAGCCGACCCAAATCCCGACCCGCCCGCCGCCCGCTGGCCCTCCCATCATCCGTGCATCAACTCATCATCTTCCTCTCCGTCCACCTCAACCCGCCCCACCCGTGTACACGAAGACTAGACTGTCTTTTTGGAACAACAAATCAAGATTTTACCGGCTCGCTTCGCTTCGCCTTCAACATGTTGGTCGCATGGCGGCAACGAGGCGCGCCGCGACTGGTAGTCGCCAGCGCCGCGGTGTGTGTGTGTGTATGTGTGTGTGTGTCTGTCTGTGTGTGTGTGTCTGTGTGTGTGTCTGTGTGTGTGCGTGTGCGTGTGCATGTGTGTGTGCGTGTGCGTGTGCGTGTGCGTGTGCGTGTGCTGTGTGTATTGTGCGTGTGTGTGTTGTGTGTGTTGCGAGTTGTGTTGTGTTGTGTTTTGTTGTGTTGTGTTATGGTATGGTATGGCATGGTGTGCTGTGTTGTGTTTTGTTGTGTGGTGTGGTGTGGTGTTTTTTTGTGTATGTGTGTGTGTGTGTTCGGCAATGGGGCCCATGGGGCACACAGGGCTGATAGGATCATTGAGCTCCTCTGGGTCGGAGGTCTGAAGGGCTTCCAACAGCTCGGGGAACGATGTGGAAGAGGGATGCTTCGGGCAGCGCTGCGCCTGGGGATTAGAAAGTTCCAAAATCCCACAGCCGTACTTGAGTTCAGAGGGTTCCTCGGGTTGATGGGCTCATTGGACGTGGAGGCTCGTAGGGTCTGTGGCCTCACAGAAACCACTGGCTCTTGGGCCCCATAGAGCGGGTCGGCTATAGGGCTTGTGCACAGGACTTAATTGCGCCCAGGGGGCGCAAAAGGTCAACAGATCGTCGGGGTCATACGGCTCAGGGGGCCGACGGTGCTCAAGGGCACTTGAGGCACTTAGGGGTCGCTCTGGTCGTGGGGCCCATGAGGCTGATAAGGCTCATAGGGCTCGTAGGCCTGATGAGGCTCACAAGCAACCCAGGGCCCATAGGGCCCACTGGGCCTGTAGGGCTCATTGGGCTCGTCGGGCTCATTGGAATCGTAGGGGTGACAGGGTTGGGAAGGGTCGTAGGGCTCAGGGGCTGATAAGGATGATAGGGCTAGTGGGCGTTAGAAGGTGTATGAGGTCGTGAGGAGCAGAGAGGGTCGTACGGCGCATTGTGCTCGTGAGCGTATGTAAGTGTTGCAGAGGGCTCGTAGGGGTCACGGGGCACCCAGGGCCGAATCAATGCACGGGGGGGGGGTCTCTTCCCTGTAAGAATATCCGAGAAGGAATAAGGAGGCGAGGACGAGCGACGGTGCGGCGGTGGCGCAGGCGAGCGGCTCCGGCCGCTCTCGTCCAGGGGAGAAGCGCAACGACCTCGCCCCCTGCTCACAGAAGCCCCTCCCGGCCAGCCCGCAGTCCCACGACGGGGGCCTGCACCCGCCGAGGCAGGCGTAGGGTACCCGAGGGTGGCTGCCGGGGAGGGGGTCGTCCACCAGGCGTGGGGGAGGTTTGCGCCTGACTGACGGTGGCCCTGTGTGGGGTTGTGCGTTACGCCCTGCTTGCGTGCGTGTGCGGCCAGGGGCATGCGCGCGTGTATACATACATAAAGAAAGACACATGCACAGGCATGCATGAATGTATGGGTACACCCGTACACTATTACGTGCGTGCGTACATGCATGAACACTTGGTATAGGTGTAACGATGCAAATGTGTGTATACACATGTATGTGTGTATGCCTGCCTGTCTGTATGCATGTACGCATGTATGCACGATTGTATTATAGATATGTATATGTGTACATTCATGTATATATATATGTGTGTGCACGTATGCATGGATGGATTGATGGATGGATGGATGGATGTCCGTAAGTGTGTCCGTATGTATATTCATGTGTATATGTGCAGATAGATGTATATCTAGATATACACCCGCCACCGTGCCCCTGTAGAAAAAGTTGGGTGTCCCCAGGTCAATCTGTTCAATTTTCTGAACAGCAATTCTCCATCCTTTGGGCCTTAAGAGGCCCAGACCCATTGCTCTCAGATACATGGCGCCGCTCCGCTAACTAGCTTCAAACTATGCGTCTAGAGCTTGCTTGCCCCAATTAGCAGACCCCAGCTCCGCTGGTTTGCCTCGGGCCAAGGAATTCTGATTGCCTCGCTCCCATTCGCGGAGCGGCGCTCGGCTAAGTGGCGCCAAGCCAAGAATCTCCCTTGTTCGCTCCCATTTGCAGAAGGCGCTCCGCCAACGAGCGGAGACTATCCGAAACCCTAATCGGCTTACAACCCAACGACATCCCATCCAAAATCCAAGAGGCCAATGACTCAGAACCCAAACAAGGTGGTGGGATTGGCTGAATCATTGAAATTCATGTGTACGTGTATACCCGTATGCACACATGCATACATGCATGCGTACACATACACGCATGCATACACATACACGCATCCATACATGCATACGTATAGTGGTGTATATATTTACATACATACGCATATGCATACACACATGCACACATACACATAGTTATCCATATACACATACGTGCATGCACACATACATAATTGCATGCACATGCTCATACACACCGACGTCCAGATAGAAAGGCAAACACGCATACCGACAACCAGACGTACATACCCACAACCAAATACACATACCTACTCACATACGTATACATGCATACATACATACATACATACACACATACCCATACACTTGTAAACATACATACATACATAAACATACATGCACATACCTACAACGACATATACAAACCTATACCTAAATTGACGCACATGTACATACATGCACATACATGCATACCCATGTACATACATTCACATGCATGTCCCATATACGTATGCACATACATACGCACATACACGCTTGCATCCAAACATTCGTACACATGTACGTACATACATACATACCTACATCCATACATACATATATACATATATACATACATACATGCATACGTACGTACGTACATACATACATACACACACAGACATACATATACACACATACACGTACACATACATACACGTACATACATGTTCATTGCATACGAATGCATACATATGCACATACACACACGCATACAGACATACGCCCATACACACCTACATACATACACACCTATACAGGCACACAGACATACAAACAAACATACAGACACACAGACACACATACATACAGACATACAGACATGTAGACATGTAGACATACAGACAGACATACATAAATATATATATATATGGAGACATACAGACAGACAAATAGACTGACAGACAGACAGACAGACAGACAGACAGACTGACAGACAGACAGACAGACAGACAGACAGACAGACACACAGACAGACTCCAGCGGAGCCTTCGACCAGCGCTGCGTCGCGCACTGCCTTCATCGAGCCGATGGCCAGCCGCCCCGTGGCCGCGGCGCAGCCGGAGGCGCCCGTGGCGGCGGAGCGAGCCGCCCTCTGAGACGCCCGCGCGGCGGGGGACACGGCGTCCTTCGTGGTCCGGGCCGCGGCCGCCAGGGCCCGGGACACGCCGCCCGCGGCCGCGTCGGCCCTGCTGATGGCCCCCGTCGCGACCTCGACCGCCTTCCGCGCGGCCGGCGAGAGCTCCCCCTGGCGACGAGGAGGGAACGCAAGGGCCCCTCAGGTCCGAGCTCTGCACTTCTGCCTCACGGGGCTTCTGCGCCGGAGTTTGGGCCGTGGGACCACCATAGATCTGCCTGCTTCGGGAAACGCCGCGGAAGGCTGTGGTCTAGTGCTGGGATTGTGATTTTTTCGCGATGTTCCACGTCATCGCTTCGTCGGACTTTTGAGGGAATGCGGTGAAGACGATCGACCTTGAAACACTTGTTTGCCTCCAGGGGCGTTTGTCTGGGACCTGAGACCGTCAGGAATCTGGGGGTTAAAACCCTGTGCCGGGAAAAGGTTCGAGACCTCCACGGGGTCCACGCTAATACGAAAAAGCCACAACGTCGGGGGTCTGTGGCGGAGGAGGAGGAGGAATGATGAGAGTAAGGGGGAGGAGGAGAAAGGGGAGGACGGAAGAGAGGAGGATAGGGACCGTAACCCACAAAAACAAATCCCCAGGCCTCTCCCGCTCTCCCGGAGTCCATCCCGACCAATTGCCCGAGGTGCGTCCAACCGCGGCCAAAAAAACATCTTGAAACACGGTAGAACCTCCGAAATCCAAACGCTTGGTAGCCCGATTTGTTCGAGGCATGTGCCCCTGGGAGCTATCCATCCTGCCCCTTGCCCGCGGCCAGCTTTTCATCCAGAGCCGTTTGTGTTATACTTCCCGAGCCCAGAAGGCTCCCAAAGCCGAAGACTATACAAGGAATGTCGCCACGATTCTCTCACGCCGACAGATGTCTGGGAGCGACGACGGCGACGGCCCCTGCTGGGCTCCATCCTGACCAGTTTTCCGAGATGCGCCCGACCGTGGCCACGAAAACCTTTAAAAAAGACACCAATAAGAAAGAAACGACGACGACGACCCCTGACATCATCTAGCTCGAACAGAGAGAATGTCGTGTTACTACTCCCCCGTAACGTCCGTTACGGGGGGAGGGGGTCGGGCGCCCGTGGGGGGGGTTACGGTAACGTGGTCAGGCCCCGCGGTGGGGGGGGGGGGGCCAGGCGCCAGACGACGACAGCAACGACGACGACGACGACGCCGACGCCGACGACGACCACGACGATAACGATGAAGACGACGGCGACGAGGCGACGAGGGCGAGGGCGAGGACGGGGACGACGACGATGAGGACGACGAGGACAATAACGAGGATAACGACCACGAGGACGACGACGGCGACGACGACGACGACGCCGACGACGACGCCGCCGACGACGACGAAGACGACGGCCGCCTCTGAAGGTCTCCAGAGATCCACGGACGCCTAAGGAGGTCTCTGGAGACCTCTGGAGGCGTCTGGAGGCCCTTCGAAGCAATCGACGATGACAACGACGACGACGAGGACGACGACAACGACGACGACGACGACGAGGAAGAGAAGGACCCAGACGAGATCAATGACGAGAACGAGGGAAGGGACGAGGACGCCGACGATGACGGCGGCGCCACGACGACGACCCCGACGACGGCGACGGCGACGGCGACGCCGAGGCCGACCACGACGATGATGGTAACGACGACGACGCCGCCGACGACGACGACGACTCGACGAGGACGAAGACGAGGAAGAGGACAAGGACGGGAACGATGATGACGACGACCACGACAACGACGACGACGACGAGGACGACGACGGCGACACCGACGGCGACGACGACAATGAGGACGACGACGATGACAATGTGGATGACGACGACGACGACAACGACAGCGACGACGACGACGACGAAGACGACGACGACGACAACGACAAGGACGACGACGACGACCACGCCAGCGACGACGACGACGACGACCACGACGACGATGACGACGATGACGATGACGATGAGAACGTCGACGAAGACGAGGACGGGTACGTTGACGACGACGCCGCCGACGACAATGACAACGACGACGGCGATAACGACAACGACGAAGCCAACGACCACGCTGACGACAACGATAACAATAAGGACGACGCCGACGACGACGACAAGGACGAGCGCAAGGGCGACGACGAAGACGAGTACGACAACGATGATGGCGAGGACGAGGACGGGGACGGGGACGACGGCGGCGACTGCGACGGCGACGACGACGACAACGATCGCGGCGACGGCGACGACGACGACAACGACGACCACGACGACGAGGACGAGACCAAGAGCAAGGACGACGACCACGACGACGACGACTGCAAACGACATCGACGACGACGAATACGACGACGACGACGACGACGACGACCCCAATGAAGACGACGACGACGAGGACCCCTACAACGACGACGACGACGACAACGACGATGACGACGACGTCGGCCGCCTGTGAAAATCCCTGGAGGTCGCCAGAGGCCTCACGACGTTTCCGGAAGCCTTTGGAGGCGTCCAGAGGCCCTCGGAAACAACGACGACGACGAGGACGAGGGAAAGGACGACGACGACGACGACGACGACGACGACGACGACAACGAGCACGACGACGATGACGACGACGACAACGACAACGACGGGCGCCTCTGAATGGCTACAGAGGTCTCAGGAGGCCTCAAGAGATCTCTGGAAGCGTCGGCAGACCTTTCCAAGCCCTCGGAAACTACGACGACAAACGACAACGACAAGGATAACGACGTCGACGACGACGACGACAACGACGACGACGGCGACGACGACGAGACGAGGACGACGACGAGGACGAAGACGTGTGCGATGACGACGACGACAACGACGGCGACACCGACGACGACGACGAAGACAACGACGACCACGACGACGACGACGATGACGACGGCGGCGGCGGCGACCAAGGTTTATTATTTCAACGACGTTGAGTCTCTGAATCTGGAGTTGGTGAAGACTTGATTAACATGGTTTGGCCTGTCCGCTCCAAGCACACAAGCGCTCAAGCGCGAAGCAAAAATTGTCTCGATGGGGACTGGCCTGCAGAAATCGTCTGGATAGGAACCCGGCCTTCGCGGGCCTCCTGAGGACTGCAGGAGTCAAGACTGGGTTTAAAATTTATCTGTAAGAATGTCTTCCCTTCGTGCAGTGCTCAACCTGTCGCTAGACGGGGGCCTATGACTCGCCAGAGGCGCGGCGTGCACAGCGGTGCTGCAAGCAAGCGAGGCGCTACGCACAGGCGGGGACCTGGTGGCCCCAAAATCATTCAAGCCCTGGCAAGCTTGCTGCTTCATCGTCGGACGTCGACGGCCGCCTCTCGAGGCGTCTGAAGGCTCTCCGGTGCCTGTCAGCACCACACCATGCCCATGTGCACGGCGCCACACTTGTGGGGGGGCTGGGACACCCTTCCCGTACGTTCATTACTGTTGCGGAGAGGGGGGGGGCGGCGACCCCCCCGTAACGGACCGTACCGGTTCAACGAATAAAAAACAATATCAAATCGAAACGGCAAGTTTGGGACCGTTTTGGGCCTCCGTGTAAAATCCGATGCTGGGCACCAGGGCCAGAAAATTAGAAACGACGAAAGTCACCCCTTTGGGAAGGTGTCAGAATCTGAAGACCCCCGCTTGCAGGACGTGACAGTGCGTATGAGACATTTGGCTGTCCCCTTCCCCCTTGTGAGCAGGGACCGACCGTCCCGACATTCCTATAGGCCTACCACAAACTGTTCTTAGGACCCAGAACTGTCCTAAGAACAAAAACAGAGTTCTTAGAACATAACCCGACGTGTTAAAACAAGAAAGTCTCAGCCAGAAACGTTCTACTAAGACCATTTCGTGCAGACCCAACGGATTTTTAGAACATTGTTTGGTGGGCCTGTAGGCGAGCCAGGACGCTTCGCCACAGCTTGACCCTTCCCCCTTCCCCTGGGGTCCAAGACGCCGCTTGAAAGGGAGGTCGGGGGGGCGGGGGGACTGGCTCGTCAACGCACCCCCGGGGCCTCTGGAGCCTCCCAAATGGCCCCAAGAGAGGGCCGCCCAGACAGAGCGCCAAGACAGCAGTGCAGTCGAAGAGAGCGCAGAGACGGCCCACAGTCATGGAGACGTAAGACTCGGGCACGGGGGACTCGGGTTGGCCTGACGGGGTCCATTCAAAAACGACGAGGCCCAATCTGAAGTTTGACGCGGGCTACCTCTGACGGTCCGCGCCCTCAAGAGGGCCCAACAAGTGTTCCAAGAGGACCGCCGAGAGGCCCCGAGAGGCAACAATCGCTTCATTCCTGCTACGAAACGCACGCTCTTAGCAGACGCGCCTTTTCGTCTTGATGCCTTCTAAGACTGCCCACTGGACCCCCAAGATCGTCACAAGACGGCCAATGAGGCCCCCAAGAGGGCCCCAAGACGGCCCAAGAGGGCCCTGAGACGGCCTCAGGGGCCCCGAAGACGGCACAAGAGAGCCCAAGGAGGGCCCCAAGATAGCCCAAGAGGGGGAATACGAACTGAAATTTCGAGCCGTTCCACCCAAGATGGCCCCTAAGAGCTCACCAGAGGCCAGAGGTCAGAGGCCCCAAGAAGCTTCCAAAAAGCCCCCAAGAAGCCCCAAGAGGCCCCCAAAAGGATACCCAAAAAGGCCTCCCAAATGCACCCGAGAGCCCTCCAGGAGGCCTCTGAGAGGCATCTGAAGAGACTCTCAGATTTGTCCCAAAGGTCCCTGACCCACAGCCCAGGCACATCGGCGGGCTGGGCCGAAGGCCACTACATAACTGACACAGTCGGCGCAGGCCCTGACTCCTTCTTGGGGCCCTGGGGTTGGCGGAATGGCGTAAGCAACTTGAATATATCCATCGGGGCCAAATCCGCCGACCCTGTCGGCGTGTGCGAGGCGCTTGTTCGTTCGAGTCGTCGTCTCCGTCGTTCGTTGGTCGTCGTCTCTGTCGTCGCCTTCCCGTGCGCCCCCCCTCTCCCGGAGCCCGTCGCCGCTCCCTGCTCCCCCTTTCCCCGGGCCCTCCTCCTCAAGCGCTGGGCCCGTCGCCGCTACCCCCCCCCCTTCCCTAGGCCGCCCTCCTCAAGCGCGCCAGCCAAAGCGAAGCTGAGCAACGTCGTCTTCGCGTTGATCCCCCCCCCCCCGGGAGGGGGAGGGGCACCGGGAGGGTCAGATACGTCTGCCCCCCAGGGGGTCCAGGGGCCCCAAAAAGTCACAAGACGGGCTAAGAGTGCCCCAAGAGGCCCCAAGACGGTCCAAGAGGGCCCCGAATCGCAAAACGATATGTTCAGGACGCATTGACGGCCTCCAGACGGCCCAAAAGCCCTGCAACACGCCCCAATAGGTTTGTGAAGCATTTCGGCGTTCTGGCCTCTTCCGCTTCCCCACGCTCCAAGACGGCCCAATAGGCCCCCCCAGATCGCCCAAACACGGCCCACGAGGGTCCAGGAGGGACCCAATACGGCCCCCAAAGAGGCCCCAAGAGGCCCCCAAGATGCCCCCAAGAGGCCTCCAGGAAGCCGCGGGAAGCTCCCAAGGGGCCCCTAAGAGGCGCCCAAGAAGCCCCAAACTGTCCTCCAGAGGCCCGAGCGCGTCCCAAGAAACATCCATGAGGACTCTGACCCGCGTCAGCGTCGTCGCCGCCGCCGCTGCCGTTGTCGTCGATCCCCTTCAGAGTCGGCGGCACCGGCCATAAGGCCTTCGCAATCAAGCTGCCCATTGCCTGGGACGACGACGCTCCGATACGATGTTTCAGTTCACGGCCCCCGAGCTCCCGACCCCTTCCCCAGCGGTAGTTTCTCGTTCCGGATCCATTCCTGATGGCCCTGGGACCCGGAAGCGGCCCCCGCAGGCAGAAATGCACCAGGAAGCTGGAAACACGCATGGCAGGATTCACTTGTGGAATCTCTGGAGGCCACTTGCTGGATACACATGTGGAGGACCACCGTGCCTGGCCACACGAAGACCGAGGGCTGGAAAAACACGTGGCTTCGTGTGTATACAGCTCTTTTTCCCCAGCATTCCCGCGCCGGCTTTCATGGTCTGAGCTGGCGCTCCTACCTCTTCCCCCCTCGCGCTCTGTTCTCTTTTGCCTTCGTGCCTCAGTTCGCTCCCGGTGGACCACTTGGCGCCCGCGGACTTACAAAGAGCATCCAGCTCTCGCCCAGACCAGCCACGTCATGTGACCGATTCCTGGAACCCTGAACCCAAAAAACGTGTCCATCTCTTGGGAGATCGACTTTTGCTTCCGCCGGCTTCTGCCGGCCTTCCGCCGCCGTCCGCCGGCGGAAGAGATGGCAGCTCCCATCCTCGAAGGCGAGGCCCGTCCTGGAACGCCTCCCGTGTACCCAGCTTCCCGGCAGCAGAGGCGCCGCGGCGCACGGCCTCGCACCGTCGGGGGCTGTCCCCGGGGAGACCCCGGCCCGCCTCCAGGCGTGGGCACGGCGATGCCGAGGCCCGGGCGCCACTGGCAGCTCGGCCCCCGAAGGCCGGCGTGGTGGTGCTGCGCGGTCGGGGCCACACGGGGCGGCCAGCCACCACCTCGGGGGGGGCAGCGCGCGGGCCCAGACGTCGGCGGGGCGCACAGCCGAGGCCCCCCAGCGTCGTGACAGGATCACGGCGGACTGCTCTCTGCTGTCTTCAGCCGCCGGGGGCCCTCGCCGGGCCCCGGGGCCGTCAAATGCGACTCGGGATCTCAGCTGTCCCGATACGCAACACGCACCACGAGGTATGACGCGATACGTTCGTCAATACGTGGGCCAATACGCTGAGCCAACACACAACGTCTCGACACGGATATTTTGAACACGGCACGTGGTGCGTTTCAACACGGGCGTGTCTGGGCAGCTGAGCTCGGGATGCAAAGCCCGTCCCAGGGAAGGGGTCGAGACCAACATGAGGCGGATTCGGTGAACAACACCATGACGCCGTGAGTTTAGGGAAAGCCTTCTGCGAAGGCGGGGGGCTTCGTAGGAGACAGGAGCCTTCTTGGAAGGGCTTGGAGGCTGCCAGGAAACTTCTAAGAACCTGCCATCGCTCGGACCTCCATTCCCCGTAGATACGTAGGATGATCCACGATAGAGAAGACATCCCTCCTCGAAATCAAACGCTGATTTTTCCCGCGACGTGGCGGCGCCCCTGGGACCCCCCAATCTCCGACCGCAGACACAGCAACCCGCCCCCGCGGGCCGCGGGTCGCGCGCCGAGCAGCACTCAAAACTTGCGTTTCTGATTTCAAGGAGGGGTCAGATGGGACGCACAGAGACACGCTAATACTACATCTCCTCCTTGGAGGCGCGCGTCCGACTCGAACATACAGTATACCCATCTTGCAGCATATCGTTTCCCGAGCGGTGTGGCCAGAGAGCGCCCGCCACGACGCATATGCTATAAGATTTCTCGGTGCGCGCGTCGCCCCTGGGGGGGCCACGCGCATATATCGGCTGTGGACAAGCCGCTCTTTAGCAAACCACCTTTTAAGTGAAAACGGCCCAAGACCGAAACCGACGGACCTGGACCCGCAAAAATGACGGCCGCGACACCCTGTCGCGAACCGAAAACGGCCAATTCGCTAATCGACGTGTCAGGGTAGGAGGTCTATCAACCTCCGAATATGGTAGAAACATGTTGGGGTGACGCCGAGAAGACGCTCCCCCGCCCTCTCACGAGACCGCCACGCTGGCGGACCAACCCCTTGCGAGCGCCGCCGGCGGACCACCCCGCACCGCCTCTCGCCGTTTTCGGCCTCCGCGGGCCATCACCCGGCCCGCGGAGGCCATGGTCGTCGTCGTGGCCGCCGTCGTCCTTCTGGGTCGGAGGCTCCGGCCGTAGGGCCTTCACACCAAAGACCATGAGGGACGTTTTTTTCCCGTTTTCGGCCTCCGCGGGCCCTCGCAAGGCCCGCGGAGACCAACCAAAAATCCAAACGGAGTGGAAAGCGGGCTCTGGGGAACGGGTCGGGACTTTCGGGGACCTCCCAGTGGGCCATTTTCCCCGCCGCCACGCCACCGTCCACGAGCATCGCGCAAGCTACATTGAAATAGAACAGGCATCGGCTGTCTGGGGAGGCAGCCAGCGGTGGCTAGCCCGGGGGGGAGGAGGGCGCTGCAGACGCGCGCGCGGGCCCAGAGTGCTCGCGGCGAGGCGTAGCCGCTGGAGAGCATCCTGGGGCTGGAAATCCGCCTAAGGCCCACGCAGGCGTGCGAAACCCTCGAACCTCGAACCTCGAAGCGTTGCTCGTGACACGCTCGCTTGTCGCTCGAGGTGCCCCGCCCCCTGGCCGCAGCCTTCTGTGGCAACGCATGGGAGCCGCACGTACCATCTTCCTGGCTGCTGCGGATCGACGCTCATCGTCGCTGAATCGACGCTAAATCGACGCTCATCGACGCTACATCGGCGCAAGTTCATCCATTACCAGACGCTCGTCGACGCGAAAGACGGAACTGCGAGGGCACACAGGGTTCCCAAAATTTGCTGTCGAAGCAGTCCCCCTTTGCGAGGCGGGGATTTCTGCACATCCACCGCCTGGGAACCGACGTCCTGATGCCCCAGCGGGCGGCGGATATGGATATATTTTGGCCCCCAGGGGCCCAAATATCCATATCCAGCGCCCGCCGAGGTCTGCACGGTTTTCCCCGGGGCCGTAGGTGACCCGAGGAAGAAGAGGAGGAGGAGGAGGAGGAGGAGGAAATGGGGGGGGAGGGGGAGGAGGGGGAGGAGGAGGAGATGGATGAGGATGAGGATGAGGATGAGGAGGATGAGGATGAGGATGAGGATGAGGAGCAGGAGGAGCAGGAGGAGGAGGAGGGGGAGGAGGAGAAGGAGGATGATGATGATGATGATGATGATGATGATGATGATGATGATGATGATGATGATGATGATGATGATGATGATGATGCGCCTGGAGGAGGCGGCAAGTCCCAGTTGAACACAAAAACTCAAGAGCAAATTTCTCTGGGCCTGTCTTTACAACCGAGGCTGCGCAAGAGATCGCCTGCCAGACTCCAAATAATTGTGGGATTCCGCGTCGCCTAAGCCCTTCGGAGAAACCCTCCACCGCGGTCCCCGTGATCCTCCAGGCGGTGGTCATGTATAAATTCCGGCCTCGGACCCTCGGCCACCGCGCACGCGAGCAGCACGACGCCAAGCACGCGCCGCCGCGGCGCGGGCGCCGCCGCGGCGCCCGCCGAGCGCGCCGCGCGCACGGCCGCGGACGCCGCGCGTCGCAGGGCGGCGCCCGCGGGCGGCCCCGCCGAGCCCACCGCGCCCCTGGCGCCGCCATCGTCGGCGCCAAACCCCCTCGCGCCGTGAAGCAAACGTGACGGGTGGTTCTTGCTGTTTTCGGTCAGCGCCCCTCTAACGGGGACTCCACTGACGGGTACTTTGGCCGGTGACCCCGCGAACCCAGCCCTCTCCGATGTGGGCAACGCGGCAATGCCAGAAAGAGGCCCCAAAGCGGCAACTTTCGGCAACTTTCCAAAGTACCCGTTAATGGGTAAATACCCCTTACAATGCCGATGATTCGGCCTCGGGGGGCCCTCGCAGGGCTTCGGGACCGTCACAAGCCGACCCAGGGTGGAAAGCCGCACGGGAAAAATCCAGAAATCGGATAATTATCTGGGTCGTCGCCTCGCGCGTGGGCAAGCCCCTGCCGTCGCCGTCGGCGGCGGCGGCCGCGGCGGCGCCGTCTTTGGCGCCGTCGTCGCCATCGGCTCGGATGATTTCGCGCGTTTCTGCAGGCTCTCGTCGCCACGGCTGGGCGCAGCTCGAAATACTGGCCAGGATTGGCCCCACGAGGGGTCCAGAGGCCAGTTTTGACATGAGCTTGGCCGCCACTGTTGGCGGCGGCCACCGTGGCGTCGTCGTCGGCGCCGACCGTGCCTTGATCGGGCCAGACGCGCAAGGCCACGTGAACTGTGACCTCTGATAAGCCGGGACGCTCGCAAGCCAGAGGAAACTGCTGCCGCTGGTCGGCTGGTCCTGTGTTGCACCCGTGTTCTCCAGCTGGGTCTGGTTAAGACCTGGTCTGCAAACTCCTGGTTTCCAGTGCCATGTGGACGTCGCAATGCCCTCACACGGGCGGGGGGGAAAAACTCCGCGCTTCGGGCCCAGGATCCCGACACATCGGTGGGGCTCGAGGGGTGCCGCAGAGAAGATGCGGTCGAAGGCTCACCCCGTGCTTTTTCACGATGATGTGTTCTTGTTCTCGGTGTCGGATCTCAGGAAGGGTCGAGGATTTAGGATCGAGGCATTTAGACACGATCTGTTTTTTGGAAGGGGGGCCTCCTGGAAAACGTCGTGGCCTCTGCAGAACGGATCGAGGCAGCGTCAGTGTCGAATCCCACAGAGCTCCATTCGTCGTCCTCGGCTTCGCCGTCGAAGACATTTTCGTCGTCATCGTCGGCGTACCTGTCGACGGCATCGTCGTCGACGGCGTCTTCATCGTCGCCGTCGTCGTCGGCGGCGTCGGCGTCGGCGTCTTCACGGGCGGCGGTGTCGGCAGTCTTGGCGTCTTCGTCGGCGGTGGCGTCGTCGCCCCGCCGTCGAAATTGTCGAGCGTCGGCGTCGACCCCCCCCGAGAGGGCGCAGCGCGCGCCTGGCCGCCGCCGCAGCGCGGCCCAGGGCGCCCATTGCCGGCTGCTGCGCCGGAGCCGACGCCATGAGCATCTCGTCAGGGGGTGCGCGAGCCCCCAGATGCCAGCGCCACGGAAGAGCCCCAGACCTCCACATCGTCTTCCCCTGAGATCCCGGCAGTGCTTCACACTGGTCGTTTTCGCCCATGGTCGGGCCCCGGGGCCCTCGTGGCTCGCTCCCGTTCGACAAATCGCGCGGGAAGGCGGGGTCTGTGGCCCTGGTCCTGATTCTTTACGATGCTTCAACTTCTTCGCGCCGTCGGGGGTCAAAAAGACCCGGCAAGGGGGAAAACGGCCCTGGCCCGTGACGCCGTGACGCCTGGGCCCCTGGGGCATTTAGCAAACAGAGCAACCAGGCCTCGGGGTATTGAGCAAACCGAGAGCCGGGATGTTCACTCAGTGTTTGCCCCTTCTGTCTTCGTCGCCCTCGCCTTGCTCTCTCCCCTCTCCTCCTCCTCCTCCTCCTCCTCCTCCTCCTCCTCCTCCTCCTCCTCCTCCTCCTCCTCCCCCTCCTCCTCCTCCTCCTCCTCAGAATTCCTCCTCCTCCTCCTCCTCCTCCTCCTCCTCCTCCTCCTCCTCAGAATTCCTCCTCCTCATCCTCCCTGTTCGATCGAAATGGTCTTTTCCATGGGCTGCCAATGCCTCAACTCACCGTGCCCACGCGTACCTTCTGGATGATCGGCTTCCGCTCGCCCGCTCGGTGCAGCACCGGCACCGGGGAGAGGGGTTCGGACTTTGGGGGGCCGCGCCTTGGAAACACCACGGCGTCGAAGGTCTGGGGATGGGCCCCGAGGCTTCTCCTCGCCTTCGGGATCCTGGGAAGAGGAGGGGGAGGAGGAGGAGGAGGAGGAGGAGGAGGAGGAGGAGGAGGAGGAGGAGGACAAACGACACAGCGTTCACGCTCAGGTCGGTCCCACGTAAATAAGGAGGAGGGAAAGAGAAGGAGAGGAGGGAGGAGGAGGAGGAGGAGGAGGAGGAGGAGGAGGAGGTCCCTGTGCGGAGGAGGAGGAGGTGGAGAGAGGAGAAGGAGAGGGAGAGGAGGAGGAGGACAAGGAGGAGGAGAAGGAGGAGGACCGACAGGGAACGACCCTGGGCGAAGAGCTGGGCCCCAGAGCCGAGCCCCACGGGGTCCAGGAGCCGGCTACCCGAGGACCACTTCCCCTCGTGCCGAGGACGGGCCTGTCTGCTCTGTGGCTGGGCCCCGCTCTGTTGTCCTCCTCCCCCTCCTCCTCCCCCTCCTCCTCCTCCTCCTCCTCCTCCTCCTCCTCCTCCTCCTCTTCCCAGGAGCCCGAAGGCGAGGAGAAGCCTCGGGGCCCATCCCCAGACCTCCGACCCCGCTCGAGAGAGGCGGTGCGGAGAGGCGGTAAAGAAAGGCCCTGGTCGGTACGTATTTCTCGCGGCGCCAGATCACCGGACGAGACGAAGACAAAGACGGGAGCTGCCTGAGCCGGGCTCCTGTGGGCCAAAGCGGCTCCGCCAGGAGGAGCCGCAGGCAAGAAAACGCTGCCCTCCCCTCCTGCCCTCCCTCCTCGTCTGCACTCCCGCTCATTTCCCCTCTTTGCGTCTTTCAGTATTGCTTTCTCCTCCTCCTCCTCCTCCTCCTCCTCCTCGTCCTCGTCGTTCTCCTTCTCCTTCTCCTCCCTCCTCCTCCTCCCCCTCCTCTCCTCCTCCTCCTCCTCCTCCTCCTCCTCCCTCCTCCTCCTCCTCCTCCTCCTCCTCCTCCTCCTCCTCCTCCTCCTCCTCCTCCGCGGCCGTGCTCGCGGCGCGCTCGGCGGGCGCCGCGGCGGCGCCCGCGACGCGGCGGCGCGTGCTTGGCGTCGTGCTGCTCGCATGCGCGTTGGCCGAGGGTCCGAGGCGGGAATTTATACATGACCACCGCCTGGAGGATCACGGGGACCTCGGTGGAGGGTTTCTCCGAAGGGCCTAGGCGACCCGTCCTTCTCCTTCTCCTCCTCCTCCTCCTCCTCCTCCTCCTGCTCCTCCTCCTCCTCCTGCTCCTGCTCCTGCTCCTGCTACTCCCCCTCCTCCTCTCCTCCTCCATTTCCTCCTCCCCAGCATCACAATCACCATCACCATCACCATCGCCACCACCACCACCATCATCATCACCACTATCAGCATCAGCATCAGCATCATCGTCATCATCATCATCATCATCATCATCATCATCATCATCATCATCATCATCATCATCATCATCATCATCATCATAATAATCATCATCATCAGCATCATCATCATCATCCTCATCATCATCATCGTCGTCATCATCATCCTCATCATCATCGTCATCAGCATCATCAGCATCATCATCCTCATCAGCATCACCATCGTCATCGTCATCGTCATCGTCATCATCATCGTCATCAGCATCAGCATCAGCATCAGCATCATCAGCACCACCACCACAACCGCCATCAGCATCATCATCAGCAGTAGCATCACCACCACCACCGTCACCATCAGCATCACCATCACCATCAGGAGTATCATCATCATCATCATCATCATCATCGTCATCATCAGCAGCAGCAGCACCAGCATCAGCATCAGCATCGTCATCATCATCCTCATCACCACCATCGTCATCGGTATCGGCATCGTCATTGTCATCGTCTTCGTCATCGTCATCGTCATCAGCGTCGGTATCCCCACCCTTGACCTCGGCCTCGTCCTCATCCTCATCCTCATCCTCCTCATCATCATGACCATCACCAACACCATGAGCATCAGCATCAGCATCATCGTCAGCATACTCATCAACATCACCATCGCCATAAGCAGCATTACCACCACCACCACCACCATCATCATCATCATCATCATCATCATCATCATCACCAGTCCTCCCCTCATCCTCCTCCTGCTCACCATCATCGTCATCATCATGATCATCAGCATCAACATCATCATCATCATCATCATCATCATCATCATCAACCAACCATCAACATCATCATCGCCATCATCAGCAGCAGCACCGTTATCATTTTCAATATCACGCCAAAACATGGAATGTCTTGGTCTGGCTGCGCAGTTTGTTCTGGTTGATCTGGTTGGTCTGTTTCACCTGGGTATTGTTTTCGCTCTGCTGATCCGACTGGTTGGTCTAATTGGCTTGTTTTATGTGTAAGACCTACTTGCAACTCCTGGTCTGTCTGCCTGGTCAAACCTTCGCCAGGTGTGTCGGCGTCCTTTCTTCTGCTCGCCCTTTGTCTGGTTGATGCAGTTTATTCGATTGGCTGGTGTCCTTGGTCTACCAATTCTTTATACAGGATGTGTTATCTGCCTCACATGGGTTGGCTCCTCCGCTTTGGTATGGTTCGTTTGGGTATTTCGGCTGCCCTAAGAAGTATGGTTCCCCTGGCTCGTCTGACTGGTCGGGAACATGAGCAGTACCACTCAGCACAGGATGAGATTTTGCAGGGAGGGGGAAAACGCAGAAACGTGAAAAGGTACCCTTCAGCCACGGCCGCAGCTGTGGTACCCTTCAGCCACGGCCGCAGAAACTGTGAGGAGCAGACCCGAGACAAGACGATGCAAGGATTGGGCGCCGCTCAGCCGCTTAGTGGGGGAGGGGGGCGATAATTGGGCACGGGAGGGGGAGGGGGGAAGAGGTGCACTTCTCGGGCCCTGAGGGCCCCCTTTTGGGCCCGAAAGGGCCACTTTTCTGCAGCCCTCCCTGCCCCACCGTCTGCCGTCCCCCCAGCACGCGAGGCCCAAAAAGACCCCCTCTCCTCCTTCCGCCGGCCTCCGCACCCTCCGTGGAGGAAGCGATGCCACAACCCGTCCAGCTCCTCGAGGGCCAGACCCCCCTGGAGCGGCCCCTACAGTCGACCGGCATAACACGGACGCACGATACGGTAGGGGAAGTGAACAAGTGACCCTCGGATAAGGAGTCCAGGGTCCAGAAGCATGTGGAAATCCAACAGTGCATCGGCCATGGATATCATCACCGCCCTCATCAGAGAAGGAATCATCCAGGGTTTGTAGCCTCCTGCGCACATTCCTTAACGAACGCCCCCACCGTAAGGATGCAGAGGCCTCGGAGTGCCATGTGGGCATGTCGCAAGCGGGGCGCGGCCAGCGAAAGCGGCCAAGGATGGACTGAAGGGGAAGGAAAAGTCGCTCGTCCTTACTATGCGGGTTGACTCTAAGCTTTAGGAGGTCAGCCCGAATTTCCTGGATGGGCGCAAGACTTCCTCCCTGGCGCGCGGAGCGCGCCAAGGGCGGCGCCCGAGGCGCCGCCAAGGGGGGGCCCAGCGCGGATCGAAGAAATCTGTGCGGACCCCAGAAATCTTATGCGAATGCAGTTTTCTCTCCTGCAGGGACTGGCAACCGAGAGCAGCCCTCCGGCCTTCTTGGCGGGCCGCCCTGCTGCACCCCCCCCTCCCGCCCCCCGCTGCTTTTTGGGTGGTGCACAGCCGGGCCCGGCGCTCGGGCACGCCATCAGCCCTCTCGCCGCTGGCTCGGCGACGCCGCCCTCGTCCCGCCGTCCTTGGTGGTGTAGGTGCCGGCGCCAGACTGCTTGCCGTTCGCCTCGGGCGCTGAGAGCCGGGCGTGAACTTTTTTCACACTGGGTATTTTCGGCCGGTGTCGAGCACCGGGAACATCACAGATCGATCTGGCTCGGAGAAGGCCGCAGAAAAATTGAGTCTAGGGCTCCAGCTTTGGATTTCTCGTAATGTGGCAATTTTTTCTGAACGCCAATTCTTGGGGTCCAGAACTTCGGAAATATCGAGCCTGCGGTTTTTGAGCATTTTCAGCCCCCGGAGGCCGCTTTCGAACCCTGGGGCCATCAAAAACGACTCGGTACGAGACGCCAGTCCTGAGAGAAGGGTCGAGAAGTCTGGGGCCCAGAAGACTTGAAATATCGGCGCCGTCGTCGGCGTCGTCGTCGCCTGGAGGTTCCGTGCGCTTCTGGAGGTTCCTCGTCGCGGCTGGGGATCCAGGGTGGACAGGGACCCCTTTAGCAAAACCCCGTCTGGTGGAAACGCCCTGGGGACCACACCCCGCAAGCGAAGACCCGCAAGAACTGCGGCTGTAGCACCCTCTCGAGAAGACACCGAAGGCGGCCCCACGGGCGGATTCGTCAGTCGACTTGGCAGGAAGGGGGTCCCACAGGAGGCGTAGTCCCGGCGACAACGGGCACCCGCCGCGTGGGTCTGGCACAACAGACAGTGGTGCTGGACGCACTGCGGCAGTGCAGGGGACGCACTGGGGAAGGGGGGGGGAGCGATACGATGTGGGTGGGGGGGATGGGGGGGGGCAGGGAGCGCACCAAAGGTTGGGGGGGGGAGATCGCAGTGGGACGGAGAGCCCCCCAACGAGAAATCGGTTTCGGTTCGTGCTCGCGTCGCGCGTGCGGGCGAGGCGAAGCTGCGTGGGCGCGCGTGAGGAATGACCCCGCCGTCGCTGGGGCGATCCGGATGCAGTGGACCGACCCTCCGCCCCCTGGGGGGCGCGCGGCGGCCCGGCGGGTCCCGCCGTGGTGTCCTGTGGTGTCTCGTTGGTGTCCCGTCGTTGTTCCGACGGCGGTGGGCGCGCGGTGGCCGGGGGTGTCCCGCTGTTGTGGCGATAGTGAAGTCGATAGTGAAATCGAAAATGAGATCGCTAAAATGGGATATAGCCAGATCGACACTGAGGTTGATTGTGACATTGGCGGTGAGATAAAAAGCGGGGACGCTAGTGACATTACATCGCAGCGCAACATCGTCATCGCGCGTCGTCGCTAACTCGAGGGCGCGTCACCAGTCTCGTCATCATCACACCCATCGCATTTGCCAGCAGTTGGTCCTTTACCCTCCTCCACCCTCAACCTCCTCATCACCCGAAGGGTGGCCGTGTAGGTTACGCGCGCTATGGCCCAGAGGGGAAAGAAGCCCTCTCCTATCTCCCCCCCAACGGGAAGCTGGCCAGGATGCACTCCGCGAAAGGTCCAGCGACCCGTTGCTGAGCGGGTCTCGGCCAGCTGCGGGGCGACGGGGGCAGCCTTCTGCGAGGGCGCCCTCGGAGGTGACGCTGCAGTGGTTTGCAACGTCGCAGACACTCGCCACCGGAGCCCCGGACCCCACGGTGAGGGCATTGGACAAGGAACCATTAAACAAGGAATCCAGGGTTTGGAAGCCAGTGGGGCTCCAATCGTGGACTGTCCATGGATACCACTGCCGCCCGCATGAGGTAAGGAGTCCCCCCAGGGTCGGAAGCCTCCTGGGCTCATCCCTCTGCCAACACCCCCACACCTTTCTGCGCGTCGTTTTCCGGGCCAGATCTATCTGTGAGGGTCCCGGGGCCCGACGCTGGGCGAAAACGTCCAGTGTAGACACGAGTGCAGTGCCAGGAGGGTCGAGGGAGACAGTGAGCGGGCACTCCCCCTCTCCCCCAAGCTCAAGGTTGGCAGACGCGGGGAGGACCGCCGTCGAGGTGCGACTCATGCAGCCCACCGTCAACATTGATCATTGGGGGTGCACTGACAGATGAATGTGGCATGAGTGTCCGCTACAGTCAACCCGTCTAATAAGGATGCGCGGTAAGGATGCAAGGGCCTTGGAAGGCCTTGTCGACACTTTGCGAGCGGGGCGCGGCGAACGAAACTGGACGAGGATTGACCGAGGAGGCAAAGATGCAGAGGGTACCCTCGGGAATGCTGCCCGTCCTTCTCGTGCGGGTTGACTGTCATCTCTTCCGAGGCCCGGAGCCCAGGGCAGGAGGCGCATCAGAAGGGCACTGGCGTCGAGCGAGGCGGCGCCTGCAGGGCAGGCGGGGCGCCCCGCTCCTCGGGTGCGCCGCCGCGCGGGCGGAGGGAGGGGAGGGGGGGGGGGCTCCGCTGCAGCAGGCGCGTGCGATGAGAGATCTTGCTGCCCCAAGGGGCCCCCAGAGGCCCCCGAGAGCTCTCCCAGAGGCTCTCAAGAGGCGCCCAAGAGGTCCCCAGGCAACCCCCAACCCTCCAGATGCCCCGAGAGGCCCTTCCTGCTCCTCGCCCCCTTCCTCCTCCTCCACGCCCTTCTCGTCTCTTGCTTTCCTTCCACACAGTCTGTCGACGCTTCCCTCGGGGATCGGCGGAATGGCGCAAGCCTCTTGAACTCCGTTGTCAGGAATCTGGGCCCCCTCGACGCGAGCATTGGCCCGGGGTGGGCCCAAGAAGCAGGGACGTTGCTGAAGCAGCGCGTCCTCCCTGCTGTGGATTTTGACTGTGGGAGCGCGCCACGAGGGGTGGCGTGGGGGGGAGGCGGAGAGTGTGTTGTGCTGCCTTCGGGCTGGGGGCAGCGTCGTCGTCCACCCCCAACCTCCCCCTGGGGCTCCAGCCGATTCTGTGGGCTCCCGGGGCGCCTGGGGGCGATCTAGGAAGAGCGTTCGCGGGCGCCTGCTGGCAGGGTGATCTCGGCTTCGGCGCGCCGACTGTACGCGGCAGGGGCCGCGGAAGTAGGATCCGGTAGGCGGAGGAGCTGGCGCAGGGACTCACGATGGTGAGCACGCACTGCACACCAAAAGTGCGGCCGACCTCTGGGGGGATCTTCAGGAGCAGCGATGGATACATCGCCGATAGATCGGCGATAGGCTCCCGATAGTGAATCCGCACCTTCCTGTGCAGGGGCTATGGGGCCCCTATCGGCGATCAGTGGGCGATTGGGGGCCGATGCACCCCCCCCATGCATATCTCCCCCTATCGTTGCCCCCGAGATCTGCAATATGGTCTGGCTACGGCTGCGGGCCGAGGCAGGCAAGGAGAGGAGGAGCAGAAGCAGAAGGGCAGGAGCACCGACGTCCACGGCGACAACCACACTCCAGGACCGACCGAACCGACGGTGAAACCGAAGCCGACCGAAGCCGATGGACCCAGCGCAGCCCAGAAGGGCGCGGCGGTGCAGCAGCCGACTGAACCGGCACGAGCGAAGGCAACCGTCTACGAAGAAAGCGAACCGACCGAGTCTCGGACACCCTTGAGGCAGGAACCATCAACATCGAGTCGGGACATCATACCGACCCGAGATGTACGTCGGATCGGGATAAGCTGGGGAAACCAAGAGGTACCGATACCGCAACTCCCCGGGTCTCTCCCAGGGTGCGTTCTGACCAGGATCTCGAGGCGAATCCAGCGGTGGCGACGAGGGCCTCCAAGGAGGCCCAACAACGGGAAAACTGGCGAGGGGGTAGAGGTTTGGATACCTTTTCCTCCTCCGAGATACACCGACAAAGAACTGAGATCGAATCGGACCCGCCGCGCCAAGATGCGCAGCAACGCCGCGCGAACATCGGCATCGCATCGGACCGCTGGAACACCGGAATCGAATATGATCGGGCCTGCCGAAGGTCGATGTCGGGTCGACACGGTCGGATCGGGCGGCGCCTTGCCGAAGGCGAGGGTCCCGGGTCCGGCTCTGAGGATCGAGCCTCGATCCTGGGTCGAGGATCGAGGATCGAGCCTCGATCCTGGGTCGAGCGCGCGCAAGCTTTTGAGGGAACATCCTTGTTACGAAACAATGTGTTTTCTTACATGCTGCTTTCACACTCGGTTTTGACATCGTTCCGAATTTTCGAAGATTTCGGCATGCGCGCGCGACGACGCGCGCGTGTGCTCTTCGTCCTTTGCTTAGCCACGGATTCTCGAAAACTAATGATCTTTGATAAACGAGTGTGCGCGCAGAGAAATGTTGGCAGAGGATGGCGGGGGGGGGTCGATACCAAGTGGGCTGGGATGGTATGAGTTCACATCTGAAATCGACGATGGGGCAGAATCACCTGCAAGTTACAGTACGAAGAAGGGGTAGTTAATCCTGGGGGGGGCGGGGGGTAGAGTCTACTTTCGCTTTGGAAAAGAGAGTATACGTTGTGCGATTTAGGCGGCGACAGGGCAACGACGGCGACAATATAGCCGCCAGACCGCCGTCAGGCCCAGACGACGGGCGGCGACGAGGCGGCGACGGCGACTTCACAGCCGCCAGACCTGCCGCAGATTGGCCACACGAAAAAACTCAAAATTGATTCCCCAGGCTCGATTGTGAGCGCCCGGGCCCGCACGCGGGCGCCCAATTTGTGGGCCCGCAATCGGTGCAACAAATCTCGAGCGACCAGTTTCGCGCATCGACTACAGCACACATTTCTGAAATCCACCACTTGCCATCGCTCGGACCTCCACTCCTTGTGCATTATTCGGTTTCGTGCGTTTGTTTGTGTCCGCGGGATGATCCAGGATGCGCATCGATGGTCCTCACTGAGAAAAAAAAGGCACACATCCGAGCGATGCCAAGACCAAACGCCCGTTTCTGTTGCGCCTTCCGACGGAACAGTTGCTCCAAAAATGAGAAAGTACTGGTAGCTGGATTCTGCGGCATGTCGCCCCCCCCCCGCCCCCCAGACCCCCCTGGCCCTACCCCCAGCGCCCGCCCGAGCGCGGTGGCGGAATCGCGCGGCAGCGGAGCCGGATAGTTTCGTGCTCGTGCGGGAAATAATTGCGCGCTCTCGCGCAAATAAGTTCGATCGCGCGGTAAGAACTTCGAGTTGGCTCGGCGCTCGCGTGCGCGCTCTGCCGATGGGTCCGCAGAGATGACACAGGTGCGCGAGCAGAGGAAAACACGCACGACGGCCTGTCGTCAGGGGGTCGATGGCAAGGAGCGCGAGGCAAGCGGTCTTCAGCGCGTTGAAATCCATCATCGGCGCAATCAAAATAGCATCCTTGCCGATCGGAAAGGGATCTCACACCCACATTTCGCCTTTAAGGGCTGGGCGCTCAGGCGCCCACGGCGCCCGCCAAGAGAAACCATACACAAAAACAGCCAGAGCACGGGGCGTCCACGAGGCGCCCACGGAGCCCACCAGGCGAGAACCCAGAAAACCCAGCCAGCTCGACGGGGGGGGGCACCACGAACTCACGGGCACCCACGAAGCGAAAACCCGGAAAAACCATCCAGCGCAGGGGGCGCACACGAGACGACCACGGCCGGCCGCCCACCAGGCGAACGCAACGCAAAACCGTCCAAACACGTACGGATACGAAAGTCGAGCCCGCAAGCGCAAGAATTGCTGGGAAAACTTCCACCGCAACAGCGAACATGACGACTCCGACCTCGAGCGCTGCGCATTTCCGCAACAAGGCTGCGCCGCAGCGTGAGACAGACGAGCGGATTGCGTCCGTTCGACAAGGGGGAAGGGGAGGTGGTGGTGACCCCTCCTTCCCGCATTATTTCCCATCCCTCCTGCCCCTCCCCCCAACATCCTTCTTCCTCCTTCCTCCTTCCTCCCTCCTCCTCCTCCTACTATTCCTTCTCCTCCTCCTCATCCTCCTCCTCATCCTCCTACTCCTCGTCCTCCTTCCCCATCCCCCTCCTCTCATTCCCCCTATCCTCCTCTTCCTACTATTCCTTCTCCTCCTCCTCATCCTCCTCCTCCGCCTCCTCCTCCTTTCCCCATCCCCCTCCTCGCCCTCCCCCATATCTTCCTGCTCCTCGCTCTCCTCCTTCCCTATCCCTCTCATCCTCCTCGCTCTCTAAGTATCCTCCTGTTCCTCGTCCCCTCACGTCCCAACCCTCCCTCTTTGCTCATTCCCCCCGCCCCCCGCCCCGGGAAACAGGCGCGCGGCCGCGAGGCAGCTGGAGGCGGCGGGCACAGGAGCGGCGCTTCGGTGTCCCCGCCCCCCCCAGTCGCCCAGTAGCCCACGTACTTCGTGTACTTCCTGGGTGGGAGCGGGGCGGCGGTGGTGTCCACGAGCGTTGGCTGGTCAACCAACCAGGTGGTGTGTGCCTGTGTGTGTTCGTGTCCGTTCCCCGCCCATATCGGAGACAACGTGTCCTCGCACTGTCTCATACCAGGCTGCACGCCACGGCAAGCAATGCCGACTGCAGTGGATGAGGGGGAGTCACGTGTGTGTGTGTGTGCATGTGTGTGCACGTGTGTGTGCGTGCGTGCGTGCGTGCGTGCATGCGTGCGTGCGTGTGTGTGTGTTTATGTGTGTGTGTGTGTGTCGATGTTGTCGTGCCTCGTCTCCTCGTCGCTGCGCCCTGCCTGCTGGCCGCGCGGTCTGCCACTGCTGTGCCCGCGTCGGTGCTGATTGTGGCCGGCCCCGTTCGTCATCTCTCGCGGCTGCCCCCACGTGAGATCCCCGCGCAGTGTGATCCAGCCAATGAAATCGGAGGCCCCATCCCTCTTCAAAGCAATTTGGAACTCATTTGGAAAAGTATGTCTCGATCCGCACCCTCGCGTAGAGCACGCCTGCAACGGAGCTGCGCAGACCGCGCATTCACTCCTGTCTACGAACGTGGGTGAAGCTGTCAATTATCTCCGCGCCGTTCACTCATCGAGCACATCTTTGCCCCATCCCCAGTTGAGCCCACTGCCATTGTGGCCGTGCGCCCTAGCGCGGGGACGAGGTCACCGGATCCCACGGCGGCGCCTAGTTGAAGACTAACTTTTCTGAACAAGAACGAATATTTACAACAAACAAAATCTGCTTTAAACAATGAACAAATGGCTTCTGTTAAATTTTCACTAGTACAACTGGTTAAACGAAACGAAAACGTATTCAGTATTCGTCTCCGAAAACGAGAATCTAATACATATATATATATATATCGATATATACATAGGACCTTCCTTTGTTTCCTCTCCTGGTCCGTTGTTTTATTCAATGGGAACCCACGTCGACCCTCCGCCGCGTGGCCCTGGAAGAGCAATTCGCGCAGCGGCGGCCATGATATCTGACGTCCATCTTGGCCATATTACAATGAGGCCCGCTCGCAATATCACCCAGGACATGCAAAAGTAAATCAGCGCACGGGCAGATAAAAACACAAGGTGCACTGCATCCAAAGAAAGAAACGGCCTCGCGGGCAGGTGCTGGGGCTAGTATTCAACTGGTGATGATTCCTTATGGGTGAACCCTGCGTAGCCCCGCCTGCTGGCTGCGTGAGGACCTGGCGCGCTCCTCCTTCTCCGCCTGCCTAACTCTGCTGCGACGCGCGCGCGCGCGCGCGACCGCGAGGCCACAAAGTGCGTGTCGATGTGTGTGTGGGGGCTGCGTGGTTGGGGTGGGCGTCCGCAGCCGATTTTGCTCAAGTGGCCATTTCTCAAGCTTGCTGGGCAGGAACAGCGGCCCGGATCGGCGCCCAGGCCTGCGCGTAGGACAATCCATGCGCGTGGCCAGTGCTGGATGCTGGGCAACCGCGCGGCGGCGGTGGCGGCGGCGGCCGCTCGCAGGCTGCTGGCAGGGCAGATCCAGCGGTGCTCTCTGGGCCTCTGGGCCTGCCCAGGCGGGCACGTTGGCAAATCGGTGTGCCGCTTGCGCTGCCAGCGCTGCGGCAAGCCTGCGTCGCAGCGGATGGCGGACGCCGCCTGGGCGGCGGCGCAAGCAGCGCACCGCGGTGGTGGTGGCTAGGCGCGCTGGGTCGCAGCGTCCCGTGTCGACCATACCACTGATGCCTCGGTTCACAGACTGGCTGGGAAACACCACAAGACCACCCCCTTGCGAAAGAACCCACAAAACACACTAGAGCGACGGAGACACAGAAAAGCCCACCAGTGGAGAACATGGTGAGCAGAAAACACATGTTGCTGTCACTGGAAACTCACAGGAACCCCACATACTTACATTATGACTGGAGTGATGGTAGCTGAAGTGAAGCATGTGAGAATGATGTTGATGGCCGTTCCCCCAACGCCCTCCCTTCGGCGTCGAGAAAGTGCCGTGCCTGCCACGCTTTGCGAAGCCGAAACGGATAGCGACCGCACCCCTTGCGCACCCCCTGTGGCGCCAGAAATTGCCACGCCTGCCACGCGCTGCGAGGCCGAAACAGATAGCGACCGTATCCCCAGCGCTTCCCCTGCGGCATCGAGAAAGTACCACGCTTGCCACACGCTGCGAGCCCGAAACGGATAGCGACCGCACCCCCAGCGCACCCCCTGTGGCGTCGAGGAAGTGTCGCGCCTGCCACGCTCTGCGAAGCTGAAACTGATAGCGGCCGCACCCCCAGGGACCCCCCTGTGGCATCGAAGAAGTGTCGCGCCTGCCACGCTCTGCGAAGCCGAAGCGGATAGCGACCGCACCCCCAGCGCATCCCCTGTGGCGTCAAGAAAGTGCCACGCCTGCCACGCTTGGCGAGGCTGAAGCGGATAGCGACCGCATCCACGGCGCACCCCCTGTAGCATCGAGAAAGTACCACGCTGGCCACGCTGAGCGAGGCCGAAGCGGATAGCGACCGCACCCCCAACGCACCCCCTGTGGCATCGAGAAAGTGCCACGCCTGCCACGCTTTACGAAGCCGAAACGGATAGCGACCGCACCCCCAGCGCACACCATGTGGCGTCGATGAACGCCTGCCACGCTTTGCGAGGCCGAAACGGATAGCGACCGCACCCCCAGCGCACCCCCTGTGGCGTCAAGAAAGTGCCACGCCTGCCACGCTGTGCGAAGCTGAAACGGATAGCGACCGCACCCCCAGCACACAACTTGTGGCGTCGATAAAGTGCCACGCCTGCCACGCATGGCGAGGCCGAAACGGATAGCGATCGCACCCCCAGCACACCCCCTGTGGCGTCGAGAAAGTGCCACGCCTGCCACGCTTTGCGAGGCCGAAACGGATAGCGACCGCACCCCCAGCGCACCCACTGTGGCATCGAGAAAGTGCCACGCCTGCCACGCTTTGCGAGGCCGAAACGGCTAGCAACCGCACCCCCAGCGCACCCCCTGTGGCGTCAAGAAATTGCCACGCCTGCCACGTTTTGCGAGGCCGAAGCGGATAGCGATCACACCCCCAGCGCACCCCCTGTGGCGTCGAGCAAGTGCCACGCCTGCCACGCTTTGCGAGGCCGAAACGGATAGCGACCGCACCCCCAGCGCACCCCCTGTGGCGTCGAGGAAATGTCACGCCTGCCATGCTGTGCGAGGCCGAAACGGATAGAGACCGCACAAGCACGCTGTGAGATGTGTGTCAGGCTGTATGTGAACGTGTGTCTAATGGGTGTGCCCATTATGTAGCGCACACGTCGTGGGTGTATGATGCAGTGGACACACCAGGCGTGCACTAGCTTTGTATGGTGTGTGTAGGAGTGTGTGCATGCGTGCGGCTGTATGTAGACGCGTGTCTCATGTACGTGCCGTGGTGTGCGTGGCATGTGTTTGTGTGCTTGCGTGCTTGTATGTGTGTGGTGTGTGTATGTATGTATGTATGTCTGTGTGTCTGTGTGTCTGTGTGTCTGTGTGTCTGTGTGTCTGTGTGTCTGTGTGTCTCTGTGTGTCTCTGTGTGTCTCTGTGTGTCTCTGTGTGTCTCTGTGTGTCTCTGTGTGTCTCTGTGTGTCTCTGTGTGTCTCTGTGTGTCTCTGTGTGTCTCTGTGTGTCTCTGTGTGTCTCTGTGTGTCTCTGTGTGTCTCTGTGTGTCTCTGTGTGTCTCTGTGTGTCTCTGTGTGTCTCTGTGTGTCTCTGTGTGTCTCTGTGTGTCTCTGTGTGTCTCTGTGTGTCTCTGTGTGTCTCTGTGTGTCTCTGTGTGTCTCTGTGTGTCTCTGTGTGTCTCTGTGTGTCTCTGTGTGTCTCTGTGTGTCTCTGTGTGTCTCTGTGTGTCTCTGTGTGTCTCTGTGTGTCTCTGTGTGTCTGTGTGTGTGTCTGTGTGTCTGTGTGTCTCTGTGTGTCTCTGTGTGTCTCTGTGTGTCTCTGTGTGTGTGTCTGTGTGTGTCTGTGTGTGTCTGTGTGTGTCTGTGTGTGTCTGTGTGTGTCTGTGTGTGTCTGTGTGTGTCTGTGTGTGTCTGTGTGTGTCTGTGTGTGTCTGTGTGTGTCTGTGTGTGTGTGTGCGCTGAGCTGAGCTGTGCTGTGCTGTGCTGTGCTGAGCTGTGCCGTGCTGAGCTGTGCTGCGATGTGATGTGCTGTGCTGAGCTGGTCTGTGCTGTTCTGTGCTGTGCAGTGCTGAGCTGAGCTGAGCTGTGCTGTGCTGAGGTGCTATGCTGTGCTGTGCTGAGCTGCGCTGTGCTGTGCTGTGCTGTGCTGTGCTGGGCTGAGCTGAGCTGGGCTGAACAGTGCTGTGCTGTGCAGTGTACGTGCTGTGTGTCACTGTGCTGTGTGCTGTGCTGTCCTGAGCTGTGCTGCGCTGCGCTGCGCTGTGCTGCGCTGTGCTGCGCTGTGCTGTGTAAGAAGGAGAAGGAGGAGGAGGGGTGAGGAGGAGACGCGGGTGCGACGCGGGAAGGAAGAACACCATCACCCCACTAAGCATGTGGGGGAAAAGTAATGCTCAGATGGCCTGAAAGAGAGCCACACTAGCATGCGAGAACTGTCCGAGCCCATCTGACAACCAAAGCGGTCCTCGTTCCGACGCCGCTCTTGCTTGCAAGGACTCCGTCCGTCCTCTGCACCCCGTTCCTCTGACCCACAACGCTTCGGTGTTTCTCGGAGAACACAGAACCCATCACGGGACCGAGGTGGCCCTCGTTCCAACGCTTTTTCTGGCCTGCCAGAACTCCCTGCGGCTTTCGTGCTCTAGTCTGTTGGCCCCTCGGGCCTACGGACGGAAACTTTTGCTTTGCAAATCGCGGCAGCGGCCCCCGCGACAATAGCGTGTCGCTCCGCGGGGCGGGAGGCTGGACAAAAACTCGAGACGCTGACGCTCAGGGTTTGGGACGTGGACCGCGTGTCGCGCCGGAGCGCGGCGGGCATGAGCCAGCGGCGCGACGCGCTGAGCAGAACTTCCCGACCGCATCCCCGTCAAGCCCGTCAAAAAGATCTGTTCACGACCTGCGGCCGGCCCGAATCAGAAGAACGCGTGATAGGGACGCAGGGGCCTTGGACGCCCATTTCGAAGCTTTTCGAGCGGGGCGCGGCCGACGAAAGTGGTCAAGGATATGGACCGAGGAGGCAAGGATGCAGAGTGTACCCTTGGGAGGGTTGCCCATCCTTGCTATGCGGGCCGACTGTACGCCTTGTCACGACCTACGGCCTCCCAGGGAGCGACGGCGCGCCGCCGATGCCGCCGCCGTCGCTGTCGCCCCCCCCTGCGGTGACGGACTTTTGCTTTCAGCGTGTCGCAGCGGCCGCCCCTGCGGCGCGCGGTGCCCTGCAAGCTGATCGCGCGTGCCGCTCTGAGCCCTGGGACGGGAGGCAAGGGAGAGCTTCGGGCTAGAGGCCTCCTGGATGGGATCCGAGTAGATGGGGTCGAAGGATCGCGCCGCATCGCCGATGCATCACCGATGCATCGGCGATGCACCAGCGACGTCGGAGATGCACTGGCGACGCCAGCGCGGAGAAAATTGGCCCCCACATCGACCCGCATCGCCGATGCATCGGCGATGCGGAGCGATCCTCCGACCCCATCTACTCCGACCCCATCTAGGAGGCCTGGAGGGACGGTGATGACTAGGGACAGGGACATGCTGACGCAACGTATCGCGCCGAGGCGTCGTGTGCCAGAACCGACGGCGCGGCACGCTAGCAAATGTTCCTGGTAAAGCTTCGGGTTACGCGCAGGCAGACCCCCCAGGCAGTCCTGTTGAGGCCAGCCGGGACTGCCTGGGAGGCCGTCCGCGCGAAATTCGAAACCTTAAACAAACGCTCCTGGCTATCAAGAAACGTCCATCCGTTCCCTTCCGCTGGCCCCCCGAGGCAATGGAGTCCTCCCATCAGGCCATGTGAAGATCCCGAAGCCGTGCTTCTGGTCGGCGACGTAGGCGCCGCGATACTCGCGCCCACCCGGCCAGGTGTACTGGGTCGCGGCCAGGGGAAGGACGAGGGCAATGAAGGCAGCCCTTCTTCTCCTCCTCTCTCCTCCTCCTCCTCCTCCTCCTCCTCCTCCTCCTCCTCCTCATCCTCATCCTCCTCCTCCTCCTCCTCCTCCTCCCCCCCCCTCCCTCCCTCTTCTCCCTCTTCTCCCCGTGATGCGCGTGGGGGCACGCCGAACCCCTCATCCCCAGGTGCCCTGTCTTCGCTCCTCGCGTTTCACTGCGCGCGGCTATCCTCGCGCTCTCACGCCGTCCCTGGGGACTTCGGGGAAAACGCGCTTCTCCAGCCCAGACCGCGAAGCGTGAAGCGCGAATGTTACCTCACTCCTCTGAGGGTTGCCAAGCTCCCCCACCTTCCTCCCCCACCTCCTCCCTCATACCTCCCTCGGGCTCCCCCCCCTGCACCACCCTCTGCTCCGCGCACCCTCTGCACCCTTTGCACCCTCTGCACCCTCTGCACCGCGGTGGCACCCTGCACCCGCACTATTTTGACCTCGAACCCTACGTCGAGTGCGTCGTCCTCCCAGCATGGACGCAACGGGACGAAAAGGCAAGATGGACGCACATGGCGGGTTCTGGAAACCGTGAACCCAGAAAGGTTCACTTTTACTTCTGCCACCTCTCCACTGGCTCCCCGCCGGCCTCCCGCCCGCTCATTGGGGGCTCCAGTAGTAAGGGGAGGATGGGAGGAAGGGGGGGGGGATGGGAGGAGGGCCGAAAGGGGGGCGTCTCGGGGGCTTCCTGGAGCGCCTGGGGGGGGGATCTGGGGGTCCTCCTGGAGCCACGACCTCCGGCCTCTATGTGGAGGCCGTGGCGTCTTGACCACCCGACGCTTTGCATTCGCGGGCTTCCGCCCAGCTTCCTCCGAGCGCGACGCTGCGCCGAAGGCGAGGCCTCCGCAGGACCTCCGCGCGGGGGCGCGGGCGAAAACCCGCGGCACCGAGCGGTGCGGTTTCTTATTTTCAGCGCGCGGCCCTGGACAGGTCTCGGAACCCTCCCCCGGCGGCGTGGCTTTGCGCTCGGGGCTTGGGCGCGAATTAACGAGAAGTCGTTTCATGGGGGAGGGAGACAGGTGCCCTTTCGGTTTTTCTCAGGGCACTCGTTGGAGCCCTAAAGAGGCCCGGAAGGGCCCGAGGGCCCCTTTTCTGCAGCCCTCGCTGCCCCCTCAGTTCATCGCCCCCCCATTACGCGCCCCCGAATGTCCTCCCCCCCCTCGCCCAGGGCCCGCTTCCGTCGTTCGCCGCTATCGCTTCCGAACCTCCGACGCCGTGATTTGTCCACTCGCGGCGCCGTTCCTGCGCTCCGGTCTCCGGGGGCCGCTCTGCAGGCCCGAGGGCCATCAAGAATGAACCCGGGGCCCAAAACTGCCTCCCCACGGGGCCCATCTTGGTCGGCCTCCGGGGCCCGAGAGGGAGGCGGCCCCACCTCCAAAAGTGCACGTGTATGTCGCTGCTTGTTCCCCGGATATACTTGCGAATCTGATCCAGAGATGGGGCGGCACACCCACCCCTTCGTCGATCGGGGTTCGAGGATCGCACGATGGTGGTGCGAAGGAGCGAGGTTCGAGGGTCGGGGCCGAAGGCCGAGGTTCTCCGAGACGCAGTATCTGGCGTCTCGTATGAGGTGTGGAGCTCGACCGAAATGCCCGCCACCGCCGGCGCGGAGAAAAGGAAACGAACTATCCCGCGCGGCCGTCCTCAATATCCTTTTCTTCCTTCTGCTGTTCATCCTCATGCTCTTTTTGTTTTCCGCTCCTCCCCATCATCGCCACCAACACCACCACAACCATCGTCGGCGTTATCATCGCCTTCTTCTTCGTCGTCGTCATCCTCATCATGATCACCGTCCTCAGCATCATCATCATCATAATCATCAACATCGCCATTGTCACCATCAGACCACCATCATCATCACCAGCATCAGCATCACCATCACCATCGCCATCATCAGCACCATCATATGTTTTGTTATGTTCTGTTCTGTTTCAAACGGCAGTGAGGACAATATCACCGGGCCTGCCCTGGGACCTGCCGCCTCAGTCATTCGCCGAAGTTTCGAAAAACTTGGCGCGCTTACTACCGTTACTTGCTGAACGCATTCGGCTAGTACTGATAGTATTGGTAATACCACTGATGATTCCCAAGCGTACCTCCGCTAGTTTGTTGAGACATTGTGCTTCTACCTCTGAACTGCTGCTCGCACTGCACGATTGAAACGAACCTCCGAATGCAAGGATACGTGGCCCGTGATCATTGACCCACCCTTTGAATACCCACACGAAACTTGAGATTCCATGTTCTGGGCGGTGTCCCCCGTCGCTCCAACACTGTATATTCGTGATGCTCCCCATGGAAGTGTTCATACATTCCGTGTTGACATACTCGAAGTCCTCCCTTACATCCATGCAAAAGATGGCAACATAGCCGGCCTCTTTAACACCCTTCTTAAACAGTATACACCACCATCATCTCTGAGATGTTACCGATCACGTGGTCTACTATGTCCTTGTGAGCGTCTCCGGCCGCTGCAGTGCCCGAAAGTATGTTCATGGGTGTCTCGCTGTCTGCTACGAACTCGCAGGTGTAGGGCCTCTCCCACAAACAATCCGCCGAAACCGTGTTGTAAAGATCACCGCCCAATGAATCTGATAATGCCCGTTGGTGATAGGCTAAGAAACCGCCACGCGCCTTTTCCAGATCAGAGCACGTTCTTTTCTTCCGTCCATACGCGGGACTGCATGGTCTGGGAGTCCGCTCGAAACCAGCGAGGGCTTCCGCCTTCAAGATGTACTCCACAATGACATGTTTCAAGAACCCCTTCCGGTAAGTGTGCCAAGCGCCCGGGCTGTCCTCAAGGCACCGTTTCAAATGCGGCAATGAGCTGTTCAGGCCGTCCTCGAATCGTAATATCCTGCCGCTGTGCTGGTGTCTCCATCCTGTAAGGTTGTTGTAACCCCACTCCTCGCACAGAGACCTCGTTTCTTCCCACGTGGCGGCTGGGCGGCAATTCGTGTAGTCATAAAGAGGACTGGCGCCATCGTCTGACTTGAACGTCCACCAGATCTTCGCCCAATTGAACTTCATCTTCGAGACTTCCACGCAAATCGGATCCAACAGGTAATTTACGAAAAGCTCATAAATCGTCCGGTCTGTGCGCTGGTTGTACTCGTGATTCCCTTCCTCATCTTTGGTTCTCTTCATTTTCAGGAAAGCCCTAATATGATTGAACTTCCACCTTGTTAATAAGTGTACGTTATGCTTAAAAAGAGCCCAACCACCTGCCCCACAGAGCGCTGCACCCACGGGCCCCCGGCACCACGCCCGCAGCCTTTCCGCCACAGGCACATTTCTATCCTTGAGCATTTTGGCAATGGAGCCGTCATCATGATCATCCTGATCATTATGGCAACCTTTGCAACTCTGGCAATTCAGCATCTTGACAATTCTTGGTAATCCATATTTGATCAGATTGGCCATTGGGCATCTTGGCAATGATCATCCAGATCATCATCATCATCATCATCATCGTCATCATCATCATCATCATCATCATCCGCATGCTTACCATCATCATCATCATCATCATCATCATCATCATCATCATCATCATCATCATCATCATCATCATCATCATCTCTTCATCATGATCATCATCATCATCATCATCATCATCATCATTACCAGAATCAGCATCATCGTCGTCATCACAATCGTCGTAGCCGTCGTCGTCATCGCCATCGTCAACAACAACATAGTCATCATCATCATCATATTCATCATCATCATCATCATCATCATTATCATTATCATCGTCGTCGTCATCATGATCATCATCATCATCATCATCATCATCATCATCATGCTCATCATCATCACCACCATAGTCATCATCACCATCAGCATCGACATCACCATTATTATTCAGAACATCCATATCATCGTTACTGTCATCATCATCATCGTCATCATCACCGCCACCACCAGTATCACAATCATCATCCGCAGCATCATCACCAGCATAATCATCATCGACATCATCTGCAGCAGCAGCGAATCATCGCCACCATCATCATCATCCTCAGCATCATCATCACATGATTACCATCATTATCAATATCAGTATTATGATCACTATCGACACCGCCACCACCATCATCACGATCATCATCAATCCACCAAGGAAGCATCATCATCACCATCATCATCATCATCGTCATCGTCATCGTCATCAGCAGCATCATCAGCATCAACCTCAACGTCAGCACTAGTATCATCATCAGCATCATCAGCGTCGTTGTCATCACTACCAACATCCTCAGGATCATCATCGTCCTCGTCATCATTATTGTCACAACCAACATATTCGTAAGTTTCGTCATCATCAAATCAACATCACAGTCATCATCACCACCATCTTCATCATCCTCATGTTCATCAGCATCATCACCATCATTAGTACCATCATCACCACCATAATCATAATCGTAATAAGAATCATCATCATCATCAGCAACATCATCATCACCATCCCGTCAGCATCGTCGAACTCGGAATCACCGTCATATCCAACATCATCCTGCATCTCCTCAACCTCCCCTCTCGACCAACGAAGACGACGAACGACGAAGCTAAACAACGATGCCTCCGTCTGAACTTGCAACGGGCCGGGATATGCAAAGCCCGTGTACGACGAGGCCTCCTCCTCCTCCTCCTCCTCCTCCTCTTCCTCCCCCTCAGCCCCCTCCCGCCCCATTTTCTTATTCCTCCTTCTCCTCCTCCTTCTCCGCCTTCCCCTCCTCCACCTCCTCTGCCGCCGCCTCCTTCGCCTCCTCCTCAGCCTCCTCGCCTCCTCGAGGAGGTGAGGGGGCGGAAAAGGAGGAGCCAGAGGAACCCCAAGATATATCAACGATGCTGCAATACACCTTCCTGGTCCAAGTCCACTCCTCATACATGCCTCTAGACATGTTTTGCTTCACTGCGGGAATCGTCCCCCTTGAAAGCCGAGCGCCACACAGGAGCTTCAGCAAGACGGGGGCCTCATGTTTTAAGTGAGCTGGCATCCATCCTCTGAGCTACAAAGGGTGCGACGTAATTAAACGAACTATTCGAGGAACTGTCCAAGCACAATTACCCTGACAACAAACAACATCCGCGTAACAGTTGCGCAATCAATGTCAAACTTATGCTGTTAACCCAGATGATGCCCCAAGCGAGAGCACCGTTCTGAAAAGCAATCGCCATCCACCCGTGTAAGTGCTGCGCGAACCTGAAAACCTGGTAATCAAATTGACGGCGTGGTCTCAGATGAGAACACCATGTTGAAACGGCAACACCCTCCACCCGCGCTGATGCCCCACGATATACAATGTCAAGTAATAGAATTTCCGGATACCCCAAGCGAGAGCCCCATGTAAAAGGGCACCACCCTCCGTTCGTGTCACACTTGCAACATGTGAATGTGTGGTTTGGAGTCTGCCAATGTCTCAAGCTGGAGCCCTATTTTGAACAACAGTCGCTCTCCATCCGTGCAGCTGCTGCAAAATTGTGAACGTCTGAACACCAACATTGACGAAGTATTCTAAGAGATTCCCCCTCCATTCGTGCACATGTTCGCACATTGTTAGACGTCTAGCTTTGAACTCCGTGTTGTCGGAAGCGAGAGCCGTAGTCAACAAAACGATAGCCCTACAGCTGTGTGGTTGTTGAGAACGCGTGTTATAAAGTTGACGAGGCATCAAACGAGATCTCCTTTTTGAAGTGGCACCACCCTCCACCCATGTAAATATGTAACAACTTGGAAAGCATGGTACTAGCACCCTTGGAAATTTCAAGAGAGAGGCACTTTGTGAAAGGACTCCACCCTCCATCCGTGAAACACTTGCTATGCTGAAAAGGTTGGTGGCGAATTCGAAGAAGTCTCAAGGAATGACCCACTTCGGGAAAGGAACTGCCGTCCATGAGCGTGGCTGCTGCAGCGCTGCAGACTCACATGGCACACGTTGAGGATGTATCATGCAAAAACCCATCTTGAAAAGAAATCGCCCTCCATCCGTGTGGCTACTGATTCTGTACAGCGAATAGGCGCCAAAGCGAGATTCCCCATTTTGAAACCACCCGCCCTCGATCCGTGGGTGTGTTGGTTATGTTGACAATGACTATGCGCGGCGCGCAGGCGAGAGCCCCAATTTCAAAGCGACCCACCCTCTATCCAGGTGAACATCGGCACACTTAGCGAAGCTTCAAGACCGTGAAGCGGGGAGGCGGTCTCAGGCGAAACGATCGGCCAGCCCGAACGAAACGTCTGGTGGTGCGAACGGGGGGAGCTGTCCTCCAGGACACCGGATGGAGGAGGGAGGATTCTGCTCCTCACTCCGCACTCCTCGGGGATCTTCTGACCCGGGTCAATCCAGACCCGGGTCAGCAGGAAACCAAAAACTGCAATGCAGGACGACAAAAAAAAACTGCAACGCAGGTCTTCGCAAACCAGGGTCAGCCAATATGTGCGGCCGCCTCGCGGCCACGAACGGCTCGCTAACCCGGGTCAGCCAGAGGGGGTCTTCGCAGGATCCTGCAGGATCCGGTGCCGTGGCTGACCCCCGTTTGCATTGACCCCCGTCTCAAGGCTCCCGAACTCCTCCCCCTGCAGCGGGCCCGGCCTTCCCGAGCCCGTGTATCACGGACTCCTTCCACTGGCCAGCGAAGGAGCGCCCGTCGCTGGCCTCTGTACGGGAGGGCGGCCGGGCGGAACTCCGAGCCCCACCCAGAAGTTTTTCAGAGGACCCAGGATACTGGCTTTCGAATGCTTGCAAATACTTCTGAAATTTCGGGCCTCAGGGTGCTTTTCATCAGCTGCGCCTCGCCGAGAAGCGCCTGTGCGCGCCAGGATCGTCCGGAACGGCCGCCTGACAACGAAATATTGCCCAGAACCCGATCAGCCCAAACTTCCCCACATCGGGAAAAACAAATCACGACGGAGCGGTCTGTGGCAGTTTTTCGGCTTCCAGACGCCCTCACCCGACCCCAGGACCGTCAACAAAAACGACCTCGGACCAGAAAGCCCGTTCCGCGGAAGGTGGGGTGGGGGTCCACGCTGTGAAAAGATCACGACGTTCGGGGTCTGGGAAGGTGAGGTAGTAGAGGGTTGGTTAGCAAGTATAACCAGCAAGGATCTCAATCGAGACCGGGGGTGGACGAGAGGAGATGGGCTAGCGAATCAGCCGCAGGCAGTTGGTCTCCCAGCGACAGGAGGGGAGGCGCAAAGAGCGATCATGTATCGATGAATGTGCTCGGCCGCGGGGCCGAAACCAGCTGCATGCAGCTTGTACGGCAAATTCACGCCGTGACGCTTTAGGCGCTGGCTTCTGTCTTCGCGCGGATGCTCAACCTTGGACGACCGCGCCTTGCCAGTGGCGCAGATCGATCGATATCGGCCGTCCTGGCCACTGGCGGCGTTCAGCCTTCAACACCCGCGCCGGGGTCGCCGCCGCGTCGACAAGACATCCACATGCCGTAACCATCCTCTGCCCGCCCGCCATCCCGCCACCGCGAATGAGTCAAGGACGGGGTCGCGAAGAGAGGACCTACGGCTGGTCCCTGCAATCAACCCGTATCAAAGGATGCGCGATAAGAATGCAAGGGCCTTGGAAGGCCATCTCGAAGCTTCTCGAGTGGGGCGTGGCCAACGAAAGTGGCCAAGGATGGACCGAGGAGGCAAGGATGCAAGGGTACCCTTGGGAAGGTTGCCCATCCTTACAGTGCGGGTTGACTGTACGGCTGGTCCCTATCTTGTCGACGTGGACGTCGGGCGTGTAATTGTGGATCTGAGCGCGGTCTCCGCTCTCTTTTCGCCTTTCCCTGCTCTGCCCGCGTATTTGTTGTGCCCAATTCGCTTCTGGAGTGCCCCTCCCGTCGCTTGACCAGCGTCTGATTCGCCCGCGGACCCAAACGTGTGATTGTGGATGGAAGCTCTTGGACGTTTGGACGAATTTCTGGCCTCTGGGGGCGTCCTCGTCACCACGGCTGCATCAGCCTCGAAATTCTGGTCAGAACGCACCCCTGGCAGGAGAACCCATACTCGAATCGACAGGTCGGATCGGCGATCGGAATGACTTGGTTCGGTGGAAATCGGCAGCCAAGTCGGGAAAAGTCGAATCGGCGGGAACCGGCTGGATAGCAAGACCCCCAGGGAAAACCGAAATCCAGATCGGAATCCGGAGCCGAACCGAATCGGAATCGGAGTCGGTCGAACTCGAAACGGACCGAGGCGCAGGAACGCGAGTGAGCCCTGCCTTGGACCAGCCCGGAGCCCAAGGAGGCTCCCGGACCCTGGGTGCCTTCCTTCAGGGCGAATGTTTCACCCCGAGTCGTTTTCTTGAAGGCGCCCAAGGACACACAAATAATTATACACACGGATCCCACGATTTCAATTATGTTTTCCATATTTTCTGGACTTTCGTCTTCCCCCCACTTCCAATATTTTCTCGTATTTACCTGGGGATCGGCGACTCATTGTGTCTGTGCGTTTTTTTCCCTCCTGATATCCGACAATCCAAGGGCCCGTGGAGGGCCCCGAGAGCTCGAAAACGAAGAACAACCTCAGGACACGTTTCCCGCAGGACCCGTTTCCCCCGTGGCGACTCGCCGCGTCTAGGGGGCCACTTGCGAACGCTACCCCTACCCCCCTCTGAAATCGTGGGGGGCAGGGGTAGGGTTCGCATGTGGTCCCCTAGCGTCCCCCTGCTTCCCCGCCCGCCCGCAGCCGGGCTGCTAAAAGAACGAACGCAGCATACGGAACGAAGCCCCTTTTGGTACCAAAAGAACCTGGGTGCACGAGGAGGGCCAGAGGAACACTCACAGAATGACCTAAGGAACAGCGAGCCCCTTCCGAACCCAAAGCAGTCCTTATTTCAGCGTCTTGACTGCACCTCTGGCTCCTCGAGGTTCGGGGCTTGGACACCGAGGTTCTCGGGCGTCTTCCGGACGTGCCTGGGCCTTTGGGGAACTCCTCGCCGCCGCGGCCGGATCCGCCTCAGAGCTCTCTTCGGAATCGCCCTGCTCGCGGAAGAGTGATGGCGCAGGGCGTCTGCTGGCTCTCGGCCCCCTGGGGGCCCTTGCCGGGCCTGTGGGGCGTCCGACAACAGCACGGGGCGAACAGCCCGCCCGCTGGGAAGGGGTCGGGACCTCTGGGGGGAGCGACGTCATGAGAAAAGCAAGACGCCGAAGGTCTGGGTCCTCCTCCTCGTCCTCCTCCTCTGTATTTTTTCCTCCTCGTCCACGTCTTTGCCCTCCTTGTTCTTCTCCAGGTCTTGTTCCCGCCTGCCCTCCTCGTCCTCTGTTTTTTTCTTGTTGTTTTTTCCTCCTCCTCATCCTCATCCTCCTGCTTTGCATCTCATCCCTCCCTCTCCTCTGCTGATCCTGCTGCTGCTCGTCCTCTTTCGCTTCCTCGTCCTCCTCCTCCTCCTGCTCCTCCTCCTCCTGCTCCTCCTACTCCTCCTCCTCCTGGGCGGGAAACTCATCCATTTCCAGGGCCTCGCGGTCTGGACTCCGAAGCCGCGATCCCATGGATACAGGGCGGTTTTGCGCGGATGCCCCGCGAGAACCGCACCATGGGGTCACAGACCTATGGCGCCTCGACATGCAGATCGCGAGGGGATGGACACGGATATGTTGGTCGCTCGTGATCATCAGCATCAACATCACCACAATCGAAATCGCTTCCAACACCAATAACGTCTTCTCCATCAGCCAAATTACAATCGTCATCGAAATGCCAGTGTCACTATCCTTGAAATCCGACGTCAAGAAAAATGCAGCATCGTGAAGCACAACGACGGAAGCCCGAGACACAATCTTTTGCGGCGTATCTCGAGACGGATCGGTCCGGGAGGGTCTGAGAATCCGAAACCAGAAGCACACGCCTGATGTAAAACAAATGCGACGCCTGGATCGCAGGGATCGTCATCATCACCATCATTAGAATCATCATCACCACCATCATCATGAGTATCATCGTCATCACCATTATCATAATCACCATCACCATCACCATCATCATTACATAATCATCCTCACATCATCCTCATCATCATCACTATCACCATCGTCATCATCTTCATCATCACCATCACCATCATCATCATCATCATCATCATCATCACATCATCATCATCATCATCATCATCATCATCATCATCATCATCATCATCATCAGCATCAGCATCAGCATCAGCATCATCAGCAGCATCATCATCATCATCAGCAGCAGCAGCAGCATCATCTCAAGATCGGCGTGCTTGCACTCTGGGCTTGAACATTTGGCCGAAGGGTGGGGGAGGCGCAGAGGGTCCGGGTCTGGGCCGGTGCTTAGTCGATCTCGATCTGCTTGTACCAGTCGCGCAGGCAGATTGAGGAAAAGGGGTCCCGACCAGTCGCCAAGAACAGCCAGGATCTGATCCAAGGAGGGGGAGGGGGGGGGGAGGCCAGGGGCCCGCGCCGATCGGCGAAACAATGAATTAAAAAAACGGTCCACGTCCTCCTCCTCAACCTCCATTTCGCTTCGCGAACTCGCCATTCCGATATCAATTTCCTCCTCCTCCTCAACCTCCTCCTCCTCCTCCTCCTCCTCCTCCTCCTCCTCCTCCTCCTCTGACCACAATGGAAACCACCGCCTCCGCAAGTTCACATCAAACATCCACGACGGGCAACATTCCGCATTTGTGGGGCAGCGTTTACCACTTGCGCTCATGGCCCATTCGGCACTACGCGCAGCTCAAGCAATTACGTGCGCCCAGTACTTCAAAACTTACTCTAGCAAAGCACCCAGATAGCAACAAAGGTGGCATGAGAGACCTTTGGAAACTGCAGGACATGTGGGACCATCGAGGCCTGCTAGACCAATTGGAGCTGTGAAAACTGTGGGGCCTGTGGGACATGCGGGACATGCGGGACATGTGGGACCTGCGGGACATGCGGAACTTACGAGACCCGCGATCCATCCGGGGTCTGTAGGACCTGTGGGACTTGTCGGACCTCCGGGACCAACGAGCCCCGTTGGAGCTGTGGGACCTGTAGGACCTCGACTTGTGGGACCTGCGGGACCAAAGAGGCCTGCGAGACCTGTGGGATTTGTGGGGTCTGTGGGCAATGCGGGACCTGTGGGGCCTGTGGGACATGGAAACCTGTGAGACCTGTGGGGCTTGTGGGACCTGTGGGACCTGTGGGACCTGTGTGGCCCGTGAGACCTGTGAGACCTGTGGGACCTGTGGGACCTGTGGAACCTGTGGGACCTGTGGGACCCGCTGGGCCTGTGGGACCTGTGGGACCTGTGAGACGTGTAGGACATGTGCGTTCTGTGGAATCAGTGGGGCCTGTGGGAATTGCGGGGCCTGCCGGACTTTTTGGAACTGTGGGACCTGTGGGGCATGTGTGTCATGTGAGATCTGAGGGGCCTGTAAGACCTGTGGGCGTTGTGGGAGCGGTCGGACATGTGGAAGCTGTGGGACCTTTAGGATTCATGGGACATGAGAGAACTATGGAATTGTTGGACCAATGGGGCGTGTGGGGCCTGCGAGACCTGCCAGACTTGCGAAGCCTGCGGCGCCTGCAAGATTTGTTGGACCTGCGGGACCTGTGGGACATGTGGGGTATGTGGGACATGCGGGACTTGTGAGACTTGCGACATCTGTTGGACTTGGCGGACTTGTGGGGCCCGTGGGACCCGTGGGACCTGTGGGAACTGTGAAACCAGTGAGACCTGCGAGACCTGAGAGACCTGCGAAACCTGTGGGACCTGTGGGCCCTGCGGGGACTGTTAGACCTGCGCGACCTGCGAGATCTGCGAGACCTGTGGTCCTCGTGGGAACTGGATGACCACTGGGACCTTTGAGATCTTTGAATCCTGTGGTACCTGCGACCGCCGAGGACCAAAGTAAGGCCGTGAATAGTGGGACCGCCGGGCACCCAAATAAGGACCTTACTTGGGACCCGGGGAACTCCTTACTACATTTCGTGGATCGACATATGTCTCGTAGACCATAGAGGCCCCCAGGGGGGAAATTTTTCAGGAACCCGAAAGTTCCTTATGTCCACCATGTTTTCGTGGAGCGGGGGGACCCAAAATTCAAACGTCCCAGCGTGGCCGCCGGAGGCCCTCAACTAGCCACCCCGCCTGGAAACGCGACGCAACTGTTCTGCCGAGACCTGTTGGCGACTCTGATGCCGTGACCGCCGTACCTGCAGTGCATCCGCCAACCCGCAGGCAAACCCATGAAACCGCCATGGAGGCGGGCACGACCCCAGACGGCACCAGCTGACCCCCGGGGGAGCTAGGACGGCCCACGATGGCCCCGAAGTGTCCCACAGAGCCCCAAGAGGCCTCCAAAACAACCCAACAGGACCCTGTGACAGGCCCAATGCGGCGTGAGATTAACCCGTGAGAAGGGGGGACGGAGAAGGGAGGACGGAGGAGGGGACGGAGGAGGGGACAGGACCCCGTGACAACCCAATGCGGGGGGGCGGAGGAAGGGGGGACGACAACGAAAACGAAGGAGCACGCCCCGAAACGACGCGGATAAGCGTGTCACGTGTTGCGACCATTGCGTGGGCGACGATCTGTCGCGCGGCGCGGTTTCATTAGCGGTGCTCCAAAACTCGCCGCGCCGAAACATGCGCAATCGCAGTGCGCGGGACTTGCCGCAAACGACTAAGCATAACGCAAGCGCCCGAGTCTCTACGCGCAACCGCAATGAATCTGATGTGACAACGAAGTCGCGCCCTCCACGAGCCGACCGGGCCCTCCATCATGAGATGCGTGCAGGAAACACCAGAAAAGTCAATGCGAAAAGAGGGAGGGGTAGGGCCAAGGGAAGGGGCCGGGCGACAGGCGAACCACAAATGATCACCGCCCAAGAGAAAGTGGCAAACGCAAGCACGGAACAAAACAGAAGGGACGACATTCGAATGTTTTGGCTCGCCGCCAATGAGGGGAGGGGGGCGGCGGGCCCGCGAGCCCAGAAGGAACAAACTTGGCGGCATGCTGGACGCTACAAGAGGCCTCGCCACGCGGAGGCGCCCTGCCCGCATGAACGAGCGCATCGTCGCCCCAAATCGGCGCAATCACGCCGCGCGAAGCATCGCTGCACGGGGGCAATCCGCCCATGCAAGACACGTGCAGCTAACAAGCGAAACGGGCGTTACGCGCCGCCTTACACATAGCGCTGCAATGCCGCAGCGACCACGTTTTTACTCCTGCGACCTTCCCTGATCAGCGCGCGCGTCGGCTGTGGCAAACGGGCGCCGCCGCGCGCGATCGCCACTCGGACTCGCGAAAGCACATTGAAGGGAATCTCCGCGGGAAAAGCGCTGCAAGTGGCCAGGCTGCAACCTTTCGAGAAATCACTGCGTCGAACCAGAAACACTCGCCAACGACAGCCGCAACGCATAAAACAACCAACAAAAGCATGATTAACAAAAAGATCCAGAACTTCCGCTTGCGGTGGTTTCTTGCGCGATCATCCCTCTCTCCTCCTCCTTCCCGAAGGCCGCCCGTCCCGCACACCGAAGCAGCCCACGAACGCCCCCCCGAAACGGGGCCGACGGGGAGGGGCGAGGAGAGGGCGAAGTGGGGAGAGGGCAGGGAGGAGTCGAGAAAGGAAGGGGGAAACCGGGGGGGTCAAGGGGGGAGGAAGGATTTGTTTGACCTCTACGGGCCCACCGCACAATCCCAAGCTGGCAGCGCGGGAACTGCCAGCTCTTGCACCAACACCGCGCTGGCGCAAAGAAACGCGGAGAAAGCACGACACAGGGGAGGAGGGAAGGATGCGGAGGTACGGCAGTGGGAAGCAATCAATGGACACGCACCCTCTCCCTAAGTTTCATCAATGTTGGCACGCGCAGGGTAGACTGCGCTCGAAGTGCAACTCATTCAACCCACCACCAACATTGATCATTGGGGGGTCGTTGACAAATGAATGTGGCATGAGTGCGCGCTAGTTAGTTTCTTCCGAGGCCTGTAGCGAGGGGGAAAGCGGCGGGGATAGGGGCAACTGGGATGGCGGAAAGATGGGACGAGGAGGGGGACCCCTGGAACTAGGTCGAGTTTCGAGGCCGATGAGCCAGCTCCTGCACCTGCTGCGCGAATATCACAATGTTACTGTCACTGAACTTTGACTGGGCTCCGTCACCCTTCGAAAATCAGGTCAGCAACACGATTTGTGGACCTGGCCGACCTCGAGACACCTTCTTGTATATGTCTGTGCGCTCCCTCTGAAGACGTGTCTCATCGACTGTCAGAGTCGTGCAAGAATCCAGACGCACCAACGGACAATGGGACGCACTGGGACCGCAAACACCCTTCCCCCATGGACACCGACCGTGTAAGCGCCGGCCCCGTCGATGACGTTGTCCGTCCATCTACCCTCAGAGAGGCATGCTTAATAAACCGCAGGAGGCGACTCCAAGCCAACACTTATTCTACTATCCGACGGGAGCTCCTGTCCTCGTTTCACCTTCTGCGTGCACGTCTCGTCGTTCTCCTTCTCGTTACGAGACGCAGCTCCCTTCCGTACTACATGACGTTGGCCAGGCAAGTCTGACGCCAGTGGCACATGATGTACACATAGATCAACGAGCGAAGCATGCATATGCAAACGTTAAAAGGCGCAGGCCCAGACCAAAGGTGGCGCCCACGCTGTCACTGAAGTCAACACAAAAGGTGGCGCCCCGCCCACGCGACGCCCGAAGACCTCAATCCTCGAGCCTCGGTGCTTCCCCTCGGAGCCAGGAGCCGCAGGCTGTCTCGGTCGGTGCACCAGAGCCTCTGCCCCCTCCCTGCCGCACCGTATGGTGAGCGCTTTGTGTATTCGGCGTGTTGGCATTGGGCGGAAAGGGGGGGGGGGCTCCAGACCCCTACTCGGTGAGACTGTTTGCACGAGTGCTGGCCCTGGGGGCGACTCCACCCGCTCGAAACAGGCGCCAAAAACAAAAGCCAAGATCTACTCCATGTGGGGGGAGGGGGGATTTAGGGGCCCGCGCCGATCGGCTAAACAATGAATCAAAAACGGTCACATGGTGGGCAGGGAGAGGCTTTTCTGGAAGTGGCCCGCTGACTAGGTAAACGAGGCGGGAGACGAAGAGGACGACGACAGACACGGCGGGGACACCTGTAGGCCTGCGACTAAAGCGAGAAGAGTTGCTTCTCCTCCTCCTCCCCCTCCTCCTCCTCCTCCTCCTCCTCCTCCTCCTCCTCCTCCTCCTCCCTCCCCCTCCTCCTACCCATCCTCATCCCCCCCATCCCCGCTGTCTTCTCCTCTCTCGAATTCGGGCCCTCGGACCTCTCCAGGGGTGCACGTTATGACAAGATAGAGGCTCGAGCCGGATCCAATCGTGGGGACGGAAAACGCCCACAAACCTCTCCTCTTCGACGACGACGATGAAGAAAAAGGAGCAGAAGCAGAAGAAGGACCAGAAGAAGAAGGAGAAGAAGAAAAAGAAGCGCCATCCTGGTAGACTGAGTCGTCCGTCCAGTAGTAGCAGCCGTAGCCCTCCTTTTGGCCCTCCTCGGGGCCGACCCTCTTGCTCCCGCCCTGTGAGGCATGAGGCATGAGGAGGAGGAAGGAGGAAGGTTGGAGGGAGGCGGGGTAGGAGGGGAAGGAGGGGGGAAGGATGAGGAGAGGAAGCAGGGGCGAAGGGCGAGGAGGGGGAAAGAGAAGGAAGGACGAGGAAGGATAGAGGTTCGAAGATCCATGTTTCATCTTTTAGTGGCCTCTGGAAGCTTTCGGAGGCCCTCAAGGACCTCCGCAACATGAAGAGGACGATGAGGACGAGGGATGTCGGATTCGAGTTCAAACCAAATCAAGACCAAGTCGTAAAAAGCTATCTTTTTTTACGTCTCACCCAAGCTATGTGTGTCCCTGCTCGTTTTCGCGCATTCTGGTCTACAACCGAGGCTCCGTGGGGAGCACATTCACAACGAAAATACTATATGTATACCAGTCTAAAACAAGGCCCAATGTTTCTCCAGTATGTCGGCCGTGTCCTTCCTCCCAAATGTGATACGAAACCTGTCCCGTACATCTTCATCAAAATAGCTGCTTGGAAGCAACATGATTCCGTGGTTTCGCTCCAGGTCGGCACAGTACCTGTCTGTGTCGGACGCGGCTGCCGAGTCGCCGTCTGAGCCAGAGCTGGATCCCACGAGTCTCGGGAAGGCAAAACTCCCCGCTGTCGGTCTTGCCCACACGAACTTTCCCGTCGAGGAGCCACCGCCGAAGCACCTTTCCATTGTCTCCAAGTTGTTTCCGATGATGCCCAGGTTCCGCCCGGCGATCTTCCCTCCGGCTCGCAATCCCATCAATGCCAAGACCTCTGAGGGCGCGCTCGGACAGATCGTGGTGTAATCCTTCAGCTCGTGGACGCGCTTCTGAATCGCCCTCAGCTCGGGAGAAGACCCAAATCCCAGCCATCCGATCCTGAGCCCTGGAAGAGAATACGTCTTGCTCATGCCTGGGGAGACCCAAGAAAGCACGCGGCTGGCCCTCCCCCTCCAGACCCCCGACGCCATGTTTTTCCACGACGTGAACCCGGGGAAGTCTCGATCCGCTCCTCGGGACCGGCTGCTCATCCCGAGTCGCTTTTGGACGGCCCCGAGACCCAGCAAGACCCCCCAGGGACACCCAAAACCAATGCCTACTTGTTCGTGGTGCCCTGTTTTCCCCCGACGCGATTGCGATTGGGCCTCCTGGCGCTCCCGTCGGCTCCTGGGCCACACCTGGGGCCCCAAGCGGATGTGCGGGCCCAATGGGAAGCCCCCGACGCTGCGAAGCTGACGGAAGCCGCCCTGGGGCCATGGGGCCCGAAAGACATGTCGAAAGACATGTAAAGGGCTCGAAAGGCTCTGGAAACCTGGTGCTCCTCCCTCCTCCCGCCTCCCCCTCTCGAGGCCAGTGCCGAAGCAAGTGGGGGGGTATTGGGTGCACACTCACGTGCGAACTCCCCCTGCCTTACATCTGGCAGAACCTCATACGCGTCCCTTTGTCCCAGGATCAGGAACTTTGCTGCCGTCAGCACCACGACTCGTCCAGACCGACGTCGTAAACCAGCGTGGCACAGGCGCTTGCGCAGCCGACGTGCCCTCTCCAGAGTATTGGTACGATAGGAAGCAGCTCGAGCACGAGTCGCAACACATCACAGCGCAGTGCGTCACAATCAGTATCCGTCACATGGGCCCACGGGTTGGGCCAACAAGTCAAAGTTCTGAAAATGGCCGATACGCAGCAGATCCAACCCACCGACGGCGGCGTCGTGCAGGTTCTGCGCAGTTTCTCCGACACAGGCTTGGAGACATGCCAGGGTAGCAGATTATGATGAAGCATGCCATGTAGATCCGACCATGGCGTGAAGTTTATCGTCCTCGCCGTTGTCAGAGACAACGCCAGCAGCGGCAGCACAAGAGCCACCCATGAGTGGTCCAGCACAGTCAAACATGGCTGCATCGCATCGTCTTTTGGTGCCGATGCCGAAGAGGGCATCTGAGCTACACAAGCATTGGCTCATATTGAAACAGCAGCTGGATGCGATCGAAAACAAGGGCGAGTGGGATATGATCTGGGTCTCACAGAGGGTCGACTCACAGAGATCGAGACCAATTTTGCACGAATCCTGCATCCCGTCATGTACGCTCGCCCAGCAGAGGATATAATATCGCATCAAATCCAATACGTTGAAGGAGGAGGAGGAGGAGGAGGATGAGGCCGACAACTACCTTCAGAAGTGCCAATCCCAGACGAAGCACATGCAGAGCCACCTCAAGGTGCTAGCCACCAGCGAGAAGTCAAGGAGGAACATATTTCCACCGATTAAGACGAGGAGCAGGAGGATGACGACATGACTGGCGTGGCTCCTCAAGATCGCCCTCCCAGGAAGCAAGCTCCAGCAGAAGAACCTGCGGCCAATTCGCAAACATTTAAAGCTACGCCTACTACGGCAGATGCGACGACGCTACCGGCTACGCTTTCAGCAACGCAAGCAAACAATGACACGATGGTCACCCAGCTCATACAGCTGGCCGAGCAGGTGGCCACAGACCAGACCAGCCTCACGCGCGCGGGCTTGCTGCAGCCAGCGCAACAGCCCCCGGCGCCAGTACCACCACGAGCAGATGGAGTTCAACAGGCCCCAGTTCAGCCAACTGTCCAGCAGCACGTTGCGGCAACTGCGCCAGCAGCAGCTACATTGACAGATGACGCCAGCGGCCTACCAACGCCACTTGCCCTACTGGATGAGATGGCAGCATCTCTCGATGGAATCAACAAGCAGCCTGCTGGTGCCAGAAAAGAGACCAAGCCGTCCAAGCCGTCCATCCATAGGTCCAACAGGGTCTTCTCAGGGTGCAAGGATAAGGAGAAAGCCAAGGCCCGCACCATGGAAGAGTTCAGCAAGGGAGGGAGAATGCACCAAGCAGATGGACGGTGATGACGACCTACCCTCCACCGGCTCGGACGACGAAGTTCTACAGCAAGTTGTCGCCAGTGAACTCGGGACCTCCGACGCCTGCTCGAAGTTCGGCAATGGGCTTGGCTCCTTCAGGCGCGGCCAAGACAGGTCTTGCTAGCAGTCCGCTTCCAGAAGTGGATCCTACGCTTCACTTACTTCCTACGCCGTGGCCAGAAGGCCTATGTGATGACATCCTCTCGTGCGCTCATTTTCAGCACTCGGCCATGATTCGGGGTCTGGCAGGGCTCTCAGCACGAGTCGGAGCAGATGCTCCGACGAGGACTGACATCCTAACTGTATGCTCAGCAGGTGGCTTTCGACATGGAGACAACTCCGTCCCACTCACCTTTTCTGGACATGTTGCGCGATTGCCCGAACGACGAGCACTCCTGGCTTGTGGGGCTTCAGGCTGGCTACCACCCTCCTCCTTCTCCACATATTCCGAACTTAAGGCTGCAGTTCAGGCAGCTGAGTGGTTGATTGCAGAACTTAGTTTCCACAGTTCCGCAGGCAAATTTCACAGCGACAATGCCGATGTGGTACGAGTTGACGAGCTTGGGGGGCACAGCAGGAGCTCTCAGAGAGACGAAGGTCATCTTGGATGCGCTTGTGCAGGTACTCGCTCGCATACTACACACTCTCTCTCTCTCTCTCTCTCGGGTGCACGTTCTGGGTCACAATAAACATGCTTGGAACGACTGGGTAGACACTGCAGCACGTCTCGCGTTGTATGAGGTATACACGGGCACACCTTCCAGCACGTGGCGCGCTGCACTTGGTTTACCATAACATACGCGAGCACTTCCATGGGTATGGACTGTAGCTGTTTCCAATACGGCTCGCGCCACACGACCCCCGCCACATGGATCCCCCGTGCAGGCTCAGCTGCCCTCGCAGGTGAGACTGCAAGGCTGTATCCCAGAAGCCTCCCCTCCCAGTATCGCGCACGTTGCTAATTCGGGTCAAGTTTTGGGTTGCGTCGGCCGACGCTCTCACTGAGTACCCCCAGGCCCTACGGGGTGCCATCATCTCTGGGGACCACCAACGGGGCGATTCAAGCAAGTGGGGGCACAATTCGAACGATGTGGGTACCTAGTTGCGGGTACGACGAACACTCGGCTACGAATGGCCAAGTCAGCCATTGTGGGCAATTTATATGTTTTGATGTCTTCGGCCAATCGCGAAAGCAAGGCGGCTGTGCTGAGGATCAACACGGCAATTGCCTACGCCGAACGGGTGCAACGTACCACCCACAATGTGCCGTGCATTGAATCAAGAACAGTACCGCCTTATTGTAGCCATACGCGCGCTGCACATGTCTGGCAAAGTGTTGGTGGCGCACTCTCCATGCTTGCACGATCGTAATCCAGACACGCTCGCCCACATACAACAGCGGGGGGAAACGACTACACATCTCACGCGCAAGCTTCGTCATCGTGCAAATGCGTGTATATCATGTCTCGATGCCAACGGCAGGGTTGGCAGTGTCACATCAGAAACCATCGGCAGCGAGGGCGACGAGCATAACCCACCAGGAGCTGAACTCCACGACTTGTTGCAAGAGACGGATCGAGTGGGCGCGGTCAACCGTTTTGCCCTCTTTCGCAGGTCGCGTTGGCACTTGGACAGCGCCGGGCCGTAAGGCCAAATCTCGAAGGATCGACTATGTCGAAATATCTGGCAATATGTGGATCAATTCTCAAGAGCTAGATGACAAAAAGATCACAGAGCGGTGGGAACGTGCTTACACTTTGTGGGCCATTATTCGGCCATCTTTCCCCGGAGGTCACGAATTACCGCACGATCCCGCCAAACATGACGACCCAGAGGCGCGGGCCATTTTTAAGAGCAAGCTAGCGGAATTCCCCGAATTATCGTTTGGTGTATCAGCATCAGACAACGTGCACATGTGCGATGCTCGCGTTCGAGCGACAGTGCAGGAGGCTTCCCCCACGCGGAAACTACTCGGGGAAAGCAACCACGACAGAACTGGACTACACCACGCTCATGCATGCCGTAGACGAACGCACAACAGCACTACGATGCGCTCGACGTACGCGTGCTATCGCTCGCACTGCTGTCCTTGCTGTGTGTTTCGTTGCGCGGGCTGGGGTGGGGAATGGGCAGAAGCAAATACATCAGCATACCATGCAGCTCCCTCCTCGTGACCCTCCCCTCCACGTTCAGGCGAGTGCACGTGCGTATGGGCGAGGTACAGAAATCACCTGGTGATGTGCATGCGACGCACACAGGAAGCTATCCCACAGCGGAAGGACGAGTATGCAGAGATCACGGGCAACTTCAAGCCATTGGCGCTCCAGGGTTCTCCCAGAGGTATCACATATCCATGTGTATATATATATATATGTACAAGACTGTATTGGCGCTTCGCGCCATGCACCTTGTTCTTTGTAGTTCCGAATGCAAGCAGCGTGCGTGCGCGTGGACATGGGGCGGGCCACCGCCAAGTCGGAATGGGTGAGGAAATCCTAAGCGGGAGCGACCGGAGAACGACAGCTGAGGCCAGCTCAGGGCGTTTCGTGGCCCAGAGGCGCGAATCTGTCTCAGGCGAGTGGTTGGGCTAGCATAAAGCAAGGCATCCTCTTCCTCTTTCTCCTCCTCCTCCTCCTTTTCCTCCTCCTCTTTCTCTCGCTTCATGCTCATCCTCTTACTCCTCTCTCCCCCTCTTCTTCTAATTCCTCCTCCTTCTCCTCCTCCTCCTTCTTCTTTATCCCCTCATCCTCTTCCTCCACCTCCTACAGAACATGCTATTTCCGGCATGCGCGCTGATGGGCCGCCGGCTTCTTGCAGATGGCGCGCCCCCGCACTGTCCGAGAGGGTCAAGACTCCCACGATGGGACGACCTCGGGAACTTCAAAGTGGAGTCCCCGGAGGAAGACCTCCCTGAGATGCCAAACTGTATTGACAACCTCGGGAACTTCAACAAGTTGTTTGATTCGCGGGTCGAGAGCGCACCTCTTCCGGTCGAAGCTAAGCGGGCCGCGCGAAGCTTGAATTAAGAGGGGGAGGACAGGGGGAGGGCGCAGCCTCAGAGCGAGGCCGGGGAGGCAAAGCCTCGGGATCAGGCGGTGCCGAAGTCGACGTACTTGCAAAGGCGCGCCTTGTCCAGGAACCCGGTGGCGAAGTAATGGCAGAAGCAAAATGCTGTGGTTGGTGGTGCCGTCAACGGGAACTTCAACAAGGCCACAGGGTAAAAAAAGGCATTGGAAAAGCAATGCCTTCGGCCTCCTCGCCTTTTCGCTTCCGATCGGCTCGGGAGGCGTCAAGCTAGGCCGCAGGAAGGCTCCGAGTGAGTCCCCCAACGGGCCCCAAAGAGGCCCACGGCTGGCCGAAGAAGCCCCGAAGGATTGAAAGTCAATGAAAACCAATGGGAAAATCAATGTTTTTGGCTTTCTTGCCTTTTCGTCTACGACCGTCTCGGGAGGCTCCAAATGAGTCCCCAGACGAGCCCCAAAGAGGCTCACGGCTGGCCGAAGAAGGCCCGAAGAATTGAAAATCAATGAAAACCCATGGGGGAATCAATGCTTTTGGCCGTCTCGCATTTCGCTTGCGATCGGCCCTTGAAGCGTCGAGATAGCCCCAGGACGGCTCCAAATGAGTCCCCAGACGAGCACCAAAGAGGCCCAAGGCTGGCCCAACAGGGCCCAGAGAGTCGGAAATCAGAGAAAAACTAATAGAAAAGCAATGTTCGGCCTTTTCGCTTTTTCGCTTCCAGTTGGCTCGGGGGGCGTCAAGATGACCCCAGGATGGCCGCAGAGAGGCGCAAGACAGGTCCGAGAATTCGAAATTCGTTTGGGTGGGGGGGTCAGGAGGGGTGCGCTCCTTCCGGGGTCCCCGGCCCTATAACATAGGAATATACATATCATGGATTCCACCGCTCCCATCATAAAATGATGACACTCCAGGCAGCAATTCCGCTAGCAGAGGAAGCTGAAACCAGACCGTTCGAGAAGGGTTTGCCCAGTTACCGCAGAAGCTTACCCACGACAATTCAGCTCATGGCACGTTTTTACAAGCGTTGCACGAATACCAGAGCAGCTGTGTTCGTGCAAAGCCCTCACCGCTAGCCTCGACCGCACATCAGGAGGGATCTTGCAGGAGCTTGGCGTCGAACCTGGATCAATGTATTACTCGATCGTGCTCAAAGCCGTCACGACGCTAGACGAGCCCATGCAGTGGAACGGGGGATGCGATTGGGATATCTGGAAGGGCTCAGCAGATTCATCATACCCGCTCCACTCTCAGGCCTGGGATGTCCCCCCACTTGGGCAAGCGGCAAAAGCGAGCTCGTGCATGACTTCGCACTCCACTCGTGCTTGCTCTTCCTCGTTCGGCAGTGGATCAGCAGCACGGAGGTACAGCTGGGAGAGGTGTGGATCTTGCAGGCGTGGCCATACGGAGCGTTCAGGCAATCGCGGCTGCAAATGAACGTTCAGCAATGCTTCTCATGATTGACGCAGTGCTGGCCTTGGACAAGGCCACACACCAACTTGTGATGGCATCCTCGCACACCGTGGAGGACCTTGCGGTGATAGTCAAGGCTGCTCACCTACCACCCACCGCCATGCACACAGTACAGGCAAAACTAGCCCTACAGAGGCTCTGGAGCGTGCAGGAGTGCCTAGACATGTGCATGCACTTACGGCTACAGCGTACAATGGATATTGCTTTTATGATGAAGGTGCGTCTAAGATAGCATGTCCTATGCTAGGATCAGTGCTGGGACAGCAGCTGTGGAACGTGGTGTGCAGCTTTGTGATGGCAGAATGTGTGAATGCAGCAGTGGCACAGCCTGCAGCCAAGGGGTATCCACCGGATGTCCCCACAGCAGGCGGCCGAACTGTTGTGCCAGATAGGCCGCAGGCGACGACAGGGCTGTCCAGGCCATCGACACATGCGTTCTTGACGACGGTGCTCTCGTCATCCTCGGCTTGGCGCAAAAAAGCTTCTGGACATGGCGCAAGGTGTGTGATCAGCACTGTGGTCACAGAATTCACTGAGGGGGCACTCCAACTCAATATGAACAGGGGTAGATCAGAATGTGTATTCCAATGTCAAGGTCCCAGCTCAGAAAAAAACAAAACACGTCTTAGGAAAGACATGGAGGGCATACCACGTGCAGATACCCAAGTTTTTGGCACAACGCAGCTACAGGCAGTCCGCCAGTACCCCATACCTGAGCACTATCCTGGACGAGAGGGCCTCATTGGGCCCAGAATTCGCCCACCAGCATCAAGCACATATGCATCGTCCTGGCATCAGTTACGACGTAAGGCATTCCCGTCCATTGGGGGCAAGGCGACAGATGTAAACATCAAGGTGCACTTCCTGGATTTGCTCATCACTTCATCAGAGCTTCTGAATGCTGGCACATGGCACGGCATGCCTGAAGCGCAGGAGAGCTCACTAAGCAGCAATATTCTCACTAAGTTCCAGTCGGCAGCGCGCATGGCCAAGTATGACTGCAATGCAGTAAGTGATTTCGTTGGTTCTCGCGGCTGTTCGACGTGCAAATGTGCAGACACAACTGCGAATCCGTCGACTACGGATATTCGGAAGGCTCCTCCACAACGATTCGGAAGTGCTCAACAACCTAGTGGCCATGGCTTACCATTCCTCCCTCTCCTCATGGCTTCGGGAGGTCTTCAACGACCTGCTTCGGTTAAAACCTGTTGTCACGTCGAGGAGCTCGAGGATTTCCCTGATCCCACTTCGGATGCTCGTCCTTGGGAGGCCATCGTGCTCAGGTCATTGCAATCGTGGAGGCAACTACTGCGATGCGCGCAGGCAAACCACGCCACGGCAGCCAGGCGCCTTGCCATGGCAGAGCCAGCAGACTTTCGTCAACAGCGTTAGGCCATGCGGGGTGCCCTTGCCAATCACGCATTAAGACGAAGCCAGGACGAGGATAAAATCGAGTGAGGGTAAATCGGGAATCTTTGAGATCAAGCGATTCTGGAGGATGTCTCGGGTCCAGCGGCCTTCTCAGAGCGTTCTGGAACGCTCAGAGAAAGTTCCGGAACGCGCAAGGACGGATTTGTCCTCGTCATGGCCCCGTCCGACTCATCCCGACCATCCGATTCGTCAGGCTGACCGGTAAGATAGGAGCGACCTGGAGCGCCCCTGGTGCCTCAAGAGGTTTCTCAAAAGGCCTGCCCTGCAGCAACACATCGTACAACAACATCATGCGTTTGTGAAGCACGTTGAACTCGCCATCGCTCGGACATCCATTCGCCGTGCATTTTTCGATGTCGTGCGTGTACTTCTCCGTATGATGATCCAATTTGCTCCTCGATGGCCCTCGCAGATGAAAAATGAACACGTCCGAGCCATGTCAAGTGAATTCATCATGGGTCTCTCCGGTACTTCCCGCGCGTGTGCCAAGCCCTTCTCGCAGAGGAGACAGGTCAGAGACCACCTTGCGTTTGTCTCGGCACGATGCTGCTTGGTGCATTTCTTGCGCGGAGCGGAAGTTCCAGCTCACATTGCAAAGGCTCAGAGGCGGGCGGGACTGTGGAGTTGGCGGTCGGCATTCCCAGCTACTACACATGTGCCCCCTGAAGGCCTCGTGGGGGATTCCAACTCGGTCTTCGTTACTTTCACGGAAGAGGCGGCCCGTGCCGTACTCCAGGACTCCCTCTACGAGCTCACCGACGAGGCCCGAGGGGCCTTATATCAGGATGCCCATGCAGCCCCGTAAGGAACCCCACAAAATAAGTCTACTGAGTTGGGCGAACAGATGTACCAGGACCGCTACTACATCTACCGGCCCCTCGGATTTCCAGGAGGTTGCCCAATCTGCGGTACCCATACGCATGCACAGCGGACGTATTATTCTACATTTACTCACGGGCATGCGATGATCTGGAGACGTTCAGCCCCACATTGAAGCCGAGGTCATGCTCCCAGGCTGTCAGATCACAATGCTTTCAGTAGACATCGCCATTCAAAATTCGAAGGGAGATCTTACCCGGCGTCGGGCAATAGCAGAATGGCGGGGACACATCAGGGCTCACAAAGTGTGGAACACAGGCCTGGGGGGCCCCCGTGTGAAGCTTGGTGTGCTGCCCGGTGGATGAAGGGGGCCCCCCTCCCCTATGGACCAATGACTACATGTTGTGGGGGGTGCAGTGGGCCACCACAAAGAAGCAGGAACAGCTGGAGATCGGCAGTCTACTCCTGTTTGCACCTGTGCAGTTACTAGGCGGCCACTGGACTGCAGATAGAATAGCAATCGTCTGAGCACACGTCGACCGTCACGCCATCGTTGCACCACCACCTGCTTCTCTCTCTCCCTCTCTCGTTTTCCCTTTTTCCTCTCCACCTCCACCTCCTCTCCCTCCGCCCCCTCCTTCCGCCACATCCTTCCCCCTCCACCTCCTCTCCCTCCTCCCTCCTCACTCTCCCTGTTTTCCACTCCTCCCCCCTCCTTCCGTTGGCACCACCAGGGCCCCTGGGGGCATCCTGAGGCCCAGCGAGGTGCTGGCTTGGCCTTCGTCACGACTCAGACGCAGCCCGCTCACCGTTCCTAGCTGGGGGCTCACCCTCCTCGAAAGCAGAAGAAGGTACTCCGCCGCCGCCGCCGGCGCTGTCGTCGTCGTCGTCGTCGTCGTCGTCGTCGTCGTCGTCAGCAGCAGCAGCAGCAGCAGCGTCAAAGTCAGCCTCAAAGTTAGTCGCCGCCTTCGCCGCTAGAGGCCAGGGGGTGGTATTTTTGAGGGGGAATTTGATTTGAGCTCTCTTGGAGGGTTCCGCGGGGTCTGGGCGCAAGGCCGCCCCATCATGGCTGGTCTGGTGGTGGGGACTACAGCTGTTCGCCTGGCAGGGTTGACCGCATCAATTTTATTACGGCATTCGGACCAGGTATTCGCACAAGCTTTCGGAGGTCCAGGCGGACTGCACTTCTCCGAGAAGGGGCATCGATGGCACTCTGCTTGGGCCACCGCTCACCGCCCCTGGCTGGGGGCGTACACTCCTCGAGCCCAGGCACCCTCCGATATGATTATTGCGATATGCGCAAGGCTCCCCACCCGTTCCCCTGGAGCAATGTTGCGTCCCTGATCTATGTCTGACGGCCCCGGGGCCCAAGAAGATGGCCCTCTAAGACATGTATATACACAGAGAAAGAAACAATCATCTTTATATAGTTATAAATTTATATCTCTGTATACATATATATATATATGTATACATCTATTTATCGGAGGTGAGGGGGAGAGATCGAAGTGGAACAGAGAGTCCCCCTACCGGGAAATCGATTTCGGTTTCGTGTTCGTGCGTGCCGTGCGTGCGGGCGAGGCGAAGCTGCGTGGGCGGGCGAGAGGAAAGTCTCCACCGGGCGGCCGGTGGCGCGCGGTGTCCCGCCGGTGTCCCGGTGGTGTCCTCTGTGGCTGAGGCGCGGTCGGACCAAATGATTCTCCACCGGGCGGCCGGTGGCGCGCGGTGTCCCGCCGGTGTCCCGTCGGTATCCCGTCGGTGTCCCGATCATCATGTTGATGATGATGATGATGATGATGATGATTATGATGATGATGGTGATGATGATGATGGTAATGATGATGATGATGATGTTGATGATGGCGATGATGATGATGATGATGTTGATGATGTTGATGATGATGATGATGATGATGATGATGATGACGTCGATTGCGAGATCGATAGTGATATCGATAGTGAGACCGATGTGAGATCGATTGTGAGATCGATTGTGATATCGATGGTGATATCGATAGCGAGACCGAATGTGAGATTGATTGTGAGATCGACTGTGAGATCGATAGTGATATCGATAGTGAGACCGAATGTGAGATCGATTGTGAGATCGATTGTGATATCGATAGTGAAATCGATAGTGAGACCGATTGTGAGATCGATTGTGAGATCGATAGTAAGATCGATAGTGAGACCGAATGTGAGATCGAGTGTGATATCGATAGTGAAATCGATAGTGAGACCGAATGGGAGATCGATTGTGAGATCGATAGTGAGACCGAATGTGAGATCGATTGTGAGATCGATTGTGATATCGATAGTGATATCGATAATGAGACCGAATGTGAGATCGATTGTGAGATCGATAGTGAGATCGATAGTGAGACCGAGTGTGAGATCGATTGTGATATCGATAGTGAAATCGATAGTGAGACCGAATGGGAGATCGATTGTGATATCGATAGTGAGATCGATAGTGAGACCGAATGTGAGATCGATGGTGAGATCGATAGTGATATCGAGAGTGAGATCGATCGAGTGCGACGTTGGTCCCTCCCCCCCCCCTCACCTCCTTATCACCCGAAGGGTGGTCGTATAGGTATATATATATATATGTATAGAAAATTCGCGAGAGAGAGAGAGTGAAGAGACAGAGAGAGAGAGAGAGAGTCCTGCCTGGCCTCAGCAGGCTCCCCGAGAATAGTCTGGGGCGGTCTCCAGCCCAAACTGCCTGGGGGGCTTGTGTGTGCGCAGCCCAGAGCCTCAACGAGCGGTATCGGCACCCGCTCAGCCCCTGACCGAGGGCGCTCTGCCTCGGGCCACGACGACGACGACGGCGTCGTCTTCCTCCCCTGACCGAAGGCGCCCTGCCTTGGGCCCCCCCGCGGGCCTCCGAGGGAGATCCCCCTCTCGTACACGGCGGCCGCGGCGGGCAGACGCCGGGCACGCCACGCCGCCTCGTCGAATGGGCCGCCGGCCGGCGCGCTCCGGGCCCCTGCCGGGGGCCCCGCGCCGGGGCCCAGCGGCAGCCCGTGCTCCTGGAGGCCCAGGCTCCAAACTCGGCGGCGAGCGAGGGGGGGAAGCGAGGAGGAGAGGGCCTTCCCAGAAGGCGGCGGGACTTCTCGGGAACCCTCGCGACTGGGTTTTCTGCGTCTTGGAGGAAGGCTCAGGAAGCTTCTCACATGGCCGGGGGACTTGCGAGCCTTCTGAGCAGGCCCGCCCCTTCTCATTTTCCCCCCTCGCTCGCCGCCGACAGACCCCCTCAAGTCATGAGAAAAAATCGCGACGTGAGGTTTTTCTCGATTTTCGGCTTCTGGAGGCCCTTGCCTTACCCGGCCTCAGGGCCGTCCAACAAAAAAACGAAGACGAACAACCGGTCCCTGGGAATGGGTAGAGACCCTTGGGGTTGACGTTCTGGGGGGGGAAAAAAACAAAAAAAAAAAAAAAAAAAAAAAACACGACGTCGGGGGTCCGGGTACGCCACTGCTGGACCCAGGATGGGCCTGGCCAGAGGCGGTGGATATGTATAGGAGGGAGAGGTACCGATACAGTAACCCATCCCTCGTCGCCACGGCCAGAATCGCTTCGGAATCTTGGTCAGGACGCACCCCAGGAGAGGTCCAGGTCCATCCCATCGAGACCTCTGGGGGTCGACGTTATGAACAAATCATGACGTCGGGGGTCTGCCTGGTACATTCGCGGTTCCTGAAAACGATAAGGCCCATTCTTGTCTGTCCGTCTTCGTGTTGCCGTTTTCTCCCCTGTTTCCAACCTCGTTTGGTATGTTTCTGGTTACGACGCCTTTTTTCGGTGTTCCGGTTCCGGTTCCAACTTCGATCCAAGATCAATTTCATTTCGGCGAGTCGTTTTTGAACCGTTCTCATTGTCAAAATGATTGTTCCATAATTTGTGCTAACAATAATCGGACCGGCCGTGTACAAGCACCACTAACTAAGGCCCAGACCCCCACCCAGACACCCAAGGTCTTGAAAAAGTCAAGGCATAGTTGTTTCCTCGTTTTCGGCCCCTCGGGGCCCTCGCTGGTCCACAGGGGTCATCAGAAAACGACTGCGGACGAAAAGTCAGCCCTGGAGAAAAGGTCGGGACTTCTGGTGACCCCGTATTGACAAACATCGGAACATGGCGTCCCAGAGTCGAAGATTGACAGAACACCCTATAGTAAAACGCCCTTTTTGTAAAAGCTTCGAGGTGCGCTCCACGTGCGCACGGCACGGGGTAACTATTCTACGTTCGAAGACAAGCGAGCTTAGCATGCGAAGTGCACGTCGATTAGCGAAAACAACCGGGGACTGCACTGGCACACTTGAATGCCAATGTCGAGTCAACCAGTGCAGACTTCTTCAGAGGACTTGTCTGGGTGGGCGTTCTCCCAACGTCAGAAAACCATTGAAATTATCGAGTCGGAGTTGTTTCTGGATTTTCAGTCTCGAGAAGCCGGTTTCGGACCCTGGGACTGTCAAAACCTGCTCAGGGCGAAAATCCTGTCATCAGATGTCCTCAGAGAAAGGGTCGAAAGTATCGACTCGTCGGAGGTGTGGGAAGGGATCCTGGACCCCCGCAGATTTCATTTTAACAATTCTGGCGTTTGTTCTTCGGTGTTGGCCTCTAGGGCCCCAGGTCGGGGATCTACTGACCCAGGTCAATCCAAACCTGGGTCAGTCGGGCCTTGCAGGATCCTGCAAGATCCTGCAGGGTCCTGCACGCTGACCCGGGTCAGTGCAACCCTTGCTCTGCAGGATCCTGCAAGATCGGGCGATCTGGCTGACCCCCGTTTGCACTGGCCCCCGTCCCTTGAGCCACGACCAAGGCCATCAGAGATGGATCCGGGACGGAAGCCTACTTCAAAGGGAGGGGTCGGAACCTCGGGGGCTGCGCACTGACGAAATCACATCAGCGGATGTCTGAGAGCGGCGTGGGCACAACCACCTTCGGAGAGGCGCGCGGATCCGCTGGGCAGGCAAGAGCTGGATAGACCGCGAGATCGGGTCGGGTCGGAAACGCATCTGATCGCCAGCGAATCTGAGTCGAATCGAAGTCTGATCGCCGCCCTCGGCTCCAGCTGGCCCTGGTCGATGCGAATCGCCTCGGATCGAATCGAATCGGAATTGCGGCCCCCGGCACCAGCCAGCGAATCGAATCGCATAGGTCGGCGCTGGACTCCCTCCCTGGCGCGCGGATCGCCGATGTCTTCAAGCACACGTCTGCCTCAGTCAGAAAGGCTATGAGAACATCTTGCACTGACCACGGGACGCTTCGCCGCTGCTCGAGATGAGCCAGCCACCCACCGTCGTTGCCCCTGGGCGAGCGTGCCAGGAGCGGCGCTGGAGATGCCGCCAGGGGGGTCCAACGCCGCTGACAGGTCCGCGCGGACCTCCAGTAATTTGTGCTCGCGCCGATTACTGAGCATTTTCTCAGGGTGGGGGGCTCAGGGTGAAATCCATATGGGCTTTTGCACCTCGAAGCTCGATCCGTCTTGTGATGCACCTTTTGCAGATTCAAACCTCGAAAAGCAGTCGAAACGGCATGTCAGATTTCACCCTCACCCAAAGAAAATGCTCGGGATTATTCTTCTCCGAGCTCCAGCCCCCTGTACATCTCGTCCGAGAAGACGACCGGGGGCTGCCAGACGTGCCTCCCCTTCTTGGCCCCAGCCACGGGCGACGAGCACGAGGGAGGACTGAGGCTCGAGGGACTCTTCGACTGGACACGTCTTGGCCCCATGCCAGCCTCCGGGAGGCTCGTCGTCGCCGCGGCTGGGTCCGCCTCCAAATGCTGGTCGAAACGCGTCCCACGGATGGGCCTGCACGGTTTCCCCAGGGCCGTAGGCGACCCGAGGAGGAGGAGGTGGAGGTGGAGGAGGAGGAGGAGGAGAAGGGGGAGGGGGAGGAGGCAAGCTAGGTGCGCTCGCGTCATATCTGACATCCTACCCCTCCCTCCCATCCCTTACCATGGCGTAGATCCCCTCTCTACTCGCAGTCGGATGTCGAGCAGGGCAATGATCCCGAAAGGGTACGCGATGCATTGTAGAGCACGGCATGGCATGGCGTAGAAGAGCACCGCAAGGCGTAGTATCAACCGAGCATTGCAAGCATGCCGTGGCATGGCACGGGAAATGACGCCAGCGCTGCAGCGGGAGCACGAGTCGAAACGAGCGGAAGCGCGGAAATGACGCCAGCGCTGCAGCGGGAGCACGATTCGGAACGAGCGGAAGCACGGAAATGAGGCCAGCGCTGCAGCGGGAGCACGATTCGGAACGAGCGGGGCCCGAAAATGAGGCCGGCGCCTCAGCGAGAGCAGCATTTTGAAACAAATGCAGGCGAAAACCCAACTCCGGGGAAACCTGTGTAAAAAACAGTACGCGGGGGGGGTCGGACACTTTCAAACCGTCATCAGGGGAAGAGGGAGAGTAGTATTCATATTGAGTAATTGTAGATGGAGGGGAAGGAGGAGGTGGTGGAGGTGGAGGAGGAGGAGGAGGAGGAGGAGGAGGAGGAAGAGGAGGAGGAGGAGGAGGAGGAGGAGGAGGAGGAGGAGGAGGAGGAGGAGGAGGAGGAGGGAGGGGGAGGAGGAGATGGAGGAGGCGGAGGCGGAGGCGGAGGAGGAGGAGGAGAAGGAGGAGGAGGAGGACGGGTCCCGGGTCGCCTAAACCCTTCGGCTCAACCCTCCAGATGGGCCTGGTGGGTTCGACGCTTGACCACAGCACGCGTGCACCGCACTGGGTTGGCCCGCCGCCCAGCGGATGACGGCTTGCCTCTCCGGTGGTCCCGGAGCCGCCCCTCCCCCCCGCCCCTCGGCAGCCTGGACTGACCGCGCACTGTTCGGTACACTGGCCCCTGGTGCCTGGAAGGCGCCTGCGCACCCTTCGTGGTGAAGACTCTCCACGCCTGAGGCCTCCCCACGCCTTCCCCCTCCGCGGCCGCCCTCTTCTGCCCCCTGTCGCCTCTGCGTGCCCGTGGCCCCGGCGCGGCACCACACTGGGCCGGCCCGCACGAGCGACGCAGGGCAACCACACCCAGTGCGCCCGCGGTCTGCACGCCGAGGCGCGAGCCCACGGAGAAAGCGATCCCATGGGCACGCTCCGCGCGGGGCGTCCGCGCAGAGCCGCCGTGCATCTTCTTGGGGGCGCGGCCGAGGAGTGCAGACCGAGAAGCCGCGGATATGGAACACAGTGGAGGCCAGTCCACAAGAAACCTTCCACATGAAACCCAACCGTGAGACCCCAGGACGTTCATTGATTTTCGGCGTGGGGACGTCGCGCTTTCCATCGCGAAACGCTCGAAACCCAAGAAATCCAGGGCACACTGGAGGCAAGCAGGGTGTTTCTTGGCATGGGTCTTCACTGTACGCGACCTCGGGGGGCAACTCGCGGAAGCTTTTGGTCGTCCCCACGGCGCCCAATAGCGTGCAAAGCGGACGGAATGCATCTCCCTCACATGGCGCTATTGGTCACTATTGGGCGCTATTGGTCACTATTGGGCGCTATTGGAAACGCTCAGCGCTATTGGGCGCTGTTGAGCGCCTAATTGGGCGCTATTCGCCGCCGATGCACACTCAATCCCAAACTAGCGGAAACTTCTGTGATCTACTATCTATGTGACCCGGCCACGGCCCAATGTGCTGCGGCTTTGCGCGCCATTCTGGATCCTCTGGGGCCCCCGTGGTCCTCATGACGGGTGTTCCGGAGGCCATGTGAACCTTCCTGGAAAAGCCAGAGCCACCCTGTGCCAGGGCCACGTCTGGCAGCACCCGAGATGAAGGCTCTGTGCTCCCGGCACATGCTTATGACCCTGTCGAGGTCGGCTCTAGACAGAAGGGCGCCTGTGGGGTTGTGGGGGAAGTTCATGACGAGGAGCTGGAAGGCTGCGGTTGAGCAAGTCGTAGACTCTGGACTTCCATCCTCTCGTTCAGGACTGGTGCCAGCAAGCAGTCTCTCCAGCTCGTCTACTGAAAATCTCGGCTCATTATCCAAGCTACTCTTCTCGGGCTTCCATAAAGAAAGTTTGCAAATAGGCCTCAATGCATACGCCATTTCCGTTAGAGATTGATACGATGGAGCTGTGGCGATTACATGTATCGCAGGATTTGCAGCACCGTTGTTCGTCAACTGGAAATATTCAAAAAGCGCTGTCATGGCGAGCCAAATGCCCTCAGCCGGGGCGGCCACGGTGATATCGTCGGGTGACATCGAGCCCCTGGCCGCAGGTTCTGAGCCGCCGTCTGTCAAGAACTCCGATCCCAGAATCTCCTCTCGCAATAAAGGCAGCCCTTGCTGATACGTGTACCCGAGATTCAGATTCTCCCACAAATCCAAGCTTTTGACCGCGTGCGCCTCGGACTCCGCTTCCGCCATTGAGAGCAACTCCTGCAGCTGCAGCGGCTCGCAATCCGCACAAGACAAGAGGAATGGCGCCGTGTCCCAGCCAGGGTGGCGCTCCACCTTGAAGGGACGGAGCGGGCGAGTGCCGGATAGCAAACTTCTTCGGGAGAGCCCCAGATTTCTTGACGCGGTGGTAGCGCCTCGGAAGAGAGAGCACCGCATGGTTGGCCCTGAAGTGCTAGAACGAGAAAAGCCTCTCAGCAAAGGGTCTGAACTACAGAGCAGGAGGACGACGAAGAGGAGCTCAAGACTTACCTGCAACTCTGCACTACTTCGCGTTCTCGCGAGATTTTACCGCATGTCGCGAGCCTCCGACTGCAGCCACCAGCTCCCTCCACCGCGGTCCACCCTATGTGCTACTTCTTTACCTCCGCAAGCGTCTGAGGACGCTGCGCCACTGCCACTGGGGCAAGTGGTCTCAATCACTGCCTGACCAAACAAGAAGGGGACACGACTTCTGGTTGTGATACGGGTACGTATGTTCCACAGATGTATGCATACCCCACGCAATATAATGCCATAAGCTCGCTGTGCACTGAAATGAAATGGCCGCCAGCAGATGTCACAGCAATGCCACACAGAACCGCAGGCGCAAGGGAGTGGCCAGGATGAGGAAGAGGAGCCTGAGGAAGGGAGAGGGGCAATGAGAAGCGCACGTACGCCTGCTAATTTAACATACATGCACACGTATGCAATCTACACACGCAGACCTCATGACGTTCCTCATGCCACAATGTTGATGTCGGAGGTTGGGGGGGGTGCGATCGAAATTGAACGTGAGGCACCCCATCTGGGAAATCGAGTTTGGTTTCGGCTTGTGTCGTGCGTAACGTGCAGGCGAGGCGTTAATTATTCGTTGAAGCGCTGGGGGGGGGGTATCTGTTTGCTTGTGTTTGATTGGCTATTTCGTTTTGCACTGTTTGCTCTTGGCTCAACCCGAACGTGCGAAAAGCGGTCCCTGAGAAAGTGGACCTCAGGCAAGCGCCTTTGCTATATCTTAAAAAGAACGAAATGAAACGCTATGGCAGCGAGAAGCACGCTGGCAAGTGGACCACGGGCACGCCAAGGACCCGAACGTGTAACAAGTACTGCCCTCAACACATTGAAACCCGTTGATGTCCCAATATAAAACACCAGCATCGTTTTGTATGAGCACCTAAAGGCGAGGCAAGGCGAAGCTGCGCGACTTCGCCCTCTAGTTCGAGGCCAGGTCGAACAAAACTGAGTCGCGCCCGCGGCGGCCGTGGCACGGGATTGTCCCGATAGGTTGTCCCGATTGATGTCGCGATGGTTGTCTCGATGGCTGTTTTGATGGTTGTCCCGATAGTTGTCCTGGTGGTCGTCTCCATGGCTGCCCCGATGGTTGCCCCAATTGTTGCCTCGATGGTTGCTTCCATGGTTGCTCCGACCGCTGTCCCAATGGTCGTCCCGATGGTCGTCCCAATGGATGTCCCGATGCTTGTCCCGATGGTTGTCCCGATGGTTGTCCCAGTTGTCTCGATGAATGTCCCGACCGTTGTCTCGATGGCGCTGCGGTGCCATGATACCAAACAGCTGCGCCCTGCGAGGCCATGATACAAACACTGCACCCTGCGACACCGTAGTACCCGAAAGTGGCCTCTGCGAGGCCAGACGACCACAAAGAAACTGCGCCCTGCGCCCTGCGGGGCCAAGCACAATAACGAACAATGCTAGCAGCTGCAACAGCAACAAGAGTCTATGAAGAAGCCAATTCGCACCAACGACAAAACAACAACACATATGAATCGTACGGGGGAACATTGCAAACGGAACGACACCCTTGTAAAACCCTAGGAAACCAGGGTTTCCACCGTGATTGTCTCCAGGGCGAATAGGCACCAATGAAGCGACGCCATCGATTGGGATGCGACTGGGGAGTCGGCAAGCTGCCCTACCTCCAAGGTGAAACGAAGACGCAGGCGCCGACGAGGGGCGAGCGGATGATGGGGAAAGAAACCGCACAATACCCTCAAACAGCGCGCCGACCGACCTACAATCGGCGAATCAAGACGCATAGCCAAGGACTTGGGAAACGGACACACTTGAAGATTTAAATACCCCGATGGCGCAACTGGTTAGATTGCCTGCGCACGCAGGCATCGCATCATCGGAAAAAGAACCTCAATTCAACACACCACAGTCGGATGCACCAGAAGGTGGGGGTTGGGGAAACAAATCCGGGTCGCAAGGTGGGCGCGTGCACTCACCAACTGAAGTACACATGTGACTAAACACCGCGCGCGGGGGGCGGATGAGGGGGAGGCAAGGGGGCAAGGCTGTGAGCAATGCCCGGGGTCGGCCGCCTTTTGCCCCCAACAGGCCACACGCACGGCACGTGCCCAACAATTCGGGGGGAGTAGAAGGCGAAGGACGGAACGACAACGACGACGACAAAGGAGGGGAGGAGGGAGGAGAGGAGGACCGCTCCTGCCGAGCGTAACACCGAGCCCTGTGCCCTCCAAGCAGGCACCACGCACGGCGGAGGAACACGGCTTGCGTCGGCGACTAGGCAGGGTCGCTGCGCTGGCGGAAGAGCACTGGCAACGGGGATGACGACGGCGAAGCAACACAGGAGGAGGGATGGGGAGGGGAGGACGACGATGAGGGAGGAGAGGAGGGAAGAAGGAGCAGCGCTCGGTTGAAGGATGGGTTCGAGTCGAGTCGGGATCGGCTCGCAGCGCCGAAGGTGCGGTGCACCGTAGCACCGGGAGGCCCCCGACAATATCAGGGAAGCACCTGATGTGAGGCTCTCGACCTGCTAACTATCTAACGAGTGTCTGCAATCAACCATTGCTGCAGTAGGGAAACGAGGAGGAACGCTGCCACTGAGCGTAGCACTGAACCACGCGCCGCCCGGGCGGGCTCAACAGCATGGCACGGCGAAGCGGCGCAGGAGGAGAGAGGACGGAGGGAACATGGACAAAAAGGGGGCAGACGATAGAGGAGATCAACACCAGTGCCCGAGAGCTCGCTAAGAAACAGTGGCCACTTACAAGTTCCCGAACCGACTGACAAAGAGCCTCGCGCGCAGCTACACCAACGGGGACGGCGCCATGCCGGGCCAGGCAGTGCACCCTGCACACGGCGGCGGTGCGCAGCGTTTTGCGAACCAGGACGTCCAGTCGCAGCCCGTCCGGCGCGAGGTCAAGCAGGGATAAGTTGGCCCAAAAACAGCCGCGGTGTCTGGGCGCGGGAGGCCGAAAACCTGAGCGCGGACGACCGCACATGGGCCGAGATGGCGCGGCGACGTTACGGGGCGGCTTACGCGGGCCGCCAGCGCGGCGCGCCACACTGGAGACGAGGGCACTCACGCGCGACCTTCCGCTGGCAGCTTACGCGCCAATGTCGGCGCAGACGACCCCGTTGTTTCCGTCGCTCACATGCGGGCAATGTGTGTAATGTTCTGTACCGTCCGGTGCATCTGTGCCGCAGAACATGCACTGGATTTAGGTCGGGCATGTCCCCCTACAGGAGGATTTGAAACAAAAGCCAAAAACACACTGTGCACCATAATGGACAAAAAATATCCTGGTGAAGGACCCAACCATAAGCAATTGTTCGTAACGCGTTGTGGGTGCCGCTTTCGGTGGGGCTCCCTATGGGGCCACGAAACGCTGCTCTGGGTGGGTGAACCGCATGCGAGAGCAGCCAGTGGGGCGGGCCTTCGGCGGAGCTCCCTATGGGGCCTCGAAGCGCTGCCCTGGGCGGGGGAACCGCATGCGAGAGCAGCCACTGTGGCCTTCCTCCGGTGGAGCTCCCTATGGGGCCACGAAGCGCTGCCCTGGGTGCGGGAAACCGCATGCGAGAGCAGCCACTGGGGCCTTCGGTGGAGCTCTTCATGGGGCCACGAAGCGCTGCCCTGGGTAGGGGGAACCGCATGCGAGAGCAGCCACTGGGGCCTTCCTCCGGTGGAGCTCCCTATGGGGCCTCGAAGCGCTGCCCTGGGTGGGGGAACCGCATGCGAGAGCAGCCACTGGGGCCTTCCTTCGGTGGAGCTCCCTATGGGGCCACGAAGCGCTGACCTGGGTGGGGAAACCGCATGCGAGAGCAGCCACTGGCGCCTTCGGAGGAGCTCCCCATGGGGCCACGAAGCGCTGCCCTGGGTAGGGGGAACCGCATGCGAGAGCAGCCACTGGGGCCTTTGGTGGAGCTCCCTATGGGGCCTCGAAGCGCTGCCCTGGGTGGGGGAACCGCATGCGAGAGCAGCCACTGGGGCCTTCGGTGGAGCTCCCTATGGGGCCACGAAACGCTGCCCTGGGTGGGGGAACCGCATGCGAGAGCAGCCACTGGGGCCTTGGGTGGAGCTCCCTATGGGGCCACGAAACGCTGCCCTGCGCAGGAAAACCGCATGCAAGAGCAGCCACTGGGGCCTCCGGTGGAGTTCCCTGTGGGGTTACGAAGCGCTGCCCTGGGTGGGGGAAGCACATGCGAGAGCAGCCGCCACTGGGGCCTCTGGTGGAGCTCCCCATGGGGCCACGAAGCGCTGCCCTGGGTGGGGGAACCGCATGCGAGAGCAGCCACTGGGGCCTCCGGTGGAGCTCCCTATGGGGCCACGAAGCGCTGCCCTGGGCGGGGGAACCGCATGCGAGAGCAGCCACTGGGGCCTTCGGTGGAGCTCCCTATGGGGCCACGAAGCGCTGCCCTGGGTGGGGGAACCGCGAGAGCAGCCACTGGGGCCTTCGGTGGAGCTCCCTATGGGGCCACGAAACGCTGCCCTGGGTGGGGGAACCGCATGCGAACACCCCCACTGGGGCCTTCGGTGGAGCTCCCTATGGGGCCACGAAGCGCTGCCCTGGGTGGGGGAACCGCATGCGAGAGCAGCCACTGGGGCCTTCGGTGGAGCTCCCTATGGGGCCACGAAGCGCTGCCCTGGGTGGGGGAACCGCATGCGAGAGCAGCCACTGGGGCCTTCCTTCGGTGGAGCTCCCTATGGGGCCACGAAGCGCTGCCCTGGGTGGGGGAACCGCATGCGAGAGCAGCCACTGGGGCCTTCGGTGGAGCTCCCTATGGGGCCACGAAGCGCTGCCCTGGGTGGGGGAAGCATGCGCAGGGGCCTTCGGTGGAGCTCCCTATGGGGCGAAACGCTGCCCTGGGTGGGGGAAACGCATGCGAGAGCAGCCACTCGGGCCTTCGGTGGAGATGGGGCCTCGAGCGCTGCCTGGGTGGGGGAAGCGCATGCGAGAGCAGCCACTGGGCCTTCGGAGGAGCTCCCCATGGGGCCTCGAAGCGCTGCCCTGGGTGGGGGAAGCACATGCGAGAGCAGCCACTGGGGCCTTCGGTGCAGCTCCCCATGGAGCCACGAAACGCTGCCCCGAGTGGGGGAACCGCATGCGAGAGCAGCCACTGGGGCCTCCGGTGGAGCTCCCCATGGGGCCACGAAGCGCTGCCCTGGGTGGGGGAACCGCATGCGAGAGCAGCCACTGGGGCCTCCGGTGGAGCTCCCCATGGGGCCACGAAGCGCTGCCCTGGGTGGGGGAACCGCATGAGAGATCAGCCACTGGGGCCTCCGGTGGAGCTCCCCATGGGGCCACGAAGCGCTGCCCTGGGTGGGGGAACCGCATGCGAGAGCAGCTGCTGGTGCCTTCGGTGGAGCTCCCTATGCGGCCTCGAAGCGCTGCCCTGGGTGGGGGGACCGCGTGCGAGAGCAACCATTGGGGCCTTCGGTGGAGGTCCCTATTGGGGCTACGAAACGTGTGAGAGGTGTGCCGAGAGCAGAGGCACGGAGGGGGAGGAGGGAGGAGGGAGGGGGCAGCGGGAGGAGGAGACGCGGGGCACCGTCTCTTCAAAACGAGGACCCAACACCACAGGATTGTTGGGAAATGCCCAAAAAATCGTCCCCTGACTATTTCTTGACAATTTTTGCAAGTTTGTCCTGTAGAGGGACAGGCCCGACTTAGCAATGGTGGCCGACGCCGCGAGCGCCGGGGCAGCGCGGCAAGGCGCAACCCGGCCGAGAGCCGCAGCCGATGCGCCACGCGGCCGGCCCAGAGTTCGTGGCGGCCGCCGGCGCGGCAAGCTGCCGCAGCACTTTCACGCAGCGCAGTGCCCGCTGCCGTGGGCACTGACGAGAGGGAGGAGGAGCACGAGGGCCGAGGGGAGGACGACGAGGGCGAGAAGCGCGAGGGCCGAGGAGCGCGAGGAACGCGAGGAGAGCGAGGGCGCCGAGGCCGAGGGCGCGGGGGGGCGGAGAGCACACGAGCAGCAGCGTCAGGCGAGGCGCCCCCCGCCGCGGCAGTGCCCCCGCCCCGCCTCACCCCGAGGGAGAGGGCGCGGGCGGCGGCGCGGGCCTGCCAGCCGGCGGCGCCCACGGTGGGCGGGGGCGCCGACAGAATCACCCCGACACGCGAAGCCGTTCAGCAAGCGCACCCACAGGAAGAATCGACCAGGGCAGGGCTGCTGAGTCAACGCCCAGGGCCGCGCAGCAAACGCCAGGTATCGTGTCCGGGTGGGTTTTGTCCTCCCTTGACCAATGGATTTCCCATCACTCGAGCTTGTGGCGGGCACAACTTCCCAACCAACCATCACTCGCCTCACGAGCGACCCGGAAGCGCGACTCCTCGCAGAGGGGACTCGACTGCATGGCGACGTTCGCTGGGAGGTAGGTCACGGCGTCTTCCTGCGGGCCGTCGACCATGCATCCGTGAGTCATATCCGTGAAGTTCAGAGAGCCAGTTGATTCTCGAGCGGCGCCGCCAAAATTCAGGATGATGGCGGCACGCTGTTAAGAACGACCCCTATCTGTAGCGAGTACGCTCCATACGAACAAGTCCCAGACCCCATTGCGGCAAAGCAGGGGATGCTTAGAAATTGGCGCCACCCCTGGGCCCGCC